>PVJX010045500.1:0-12665 GCA_004027295.1 Dolichotis patagonum | reverse complement strand
TGTCTTGTCATCTTTTTCAGATTCCATATATTATGTAGAGTATACAGTGTTTGTCTTTCTAAGTCTGGTTTCTTTCATTAAACACAATAATCTCCAAATCCATCTATTTCCCTTTAAATTATAAAATTTCAGTCTTTTTAGAGCTGAATAATACTCCATTTTGTGTTTTTCTTTATGTGTTCCTCTGTCAGTGGGCACTTATGCTGGTTCCAAATCTTAGCTATTGTGTACTTGCCTCAATAAACATTGCACAGGTATCCAAATGGAATGCTGACATATGCTAAAAAACAGTATAGCTAGATTAAATGTAATTCCATTTTTAGTTTTTTGAGAAACCTCTGTTTATTTCCAAAATGACAGTACTATTTACCACCAACAATGTAAAAGGGTTTCTTTTCTGCTTATCTTTGCCATCATTTATTGTTTTTTGTATTCTTGATGATAACCATTCTGACTGGAGTAGGATGACATCTCAGTGTAGTTTTGATTTGCTTTTCCCTCATGGCTAAAGAGATTGACTATTTTCTCATGTAGGTAATTACTGATCATTTGTAAAGTCTTCTGAGAGGTGTTTATTTTACTATTACACCCAGTTATTGACTGGGTTATTTGACTGTTTTGGAGTTAGGTTTTTAAATTTTTTTATATATTCCATGTACTAGTCTGCTGTCAGCTGAGTAGCTGTTAAAGATTTTCTCTCAATATGTGGGTTTTATCTTCACTCTTGATTATTTCCCTCACAGTGCATAAACTTTTTAATTTGATACTGTCCCATTTGTTGAATCTTATTATTTCTTGTGTTATTGGAGTCCTATTCAGGAAGACTTTGCCTGTGTCTATGATTTCATTTATTTCTCCTAAACATTCTTTTAGCCGTTTCAAAGTTTCTCGGCTTATATCTAGACTTTTGATTCATTTTTTTAAATAGCTAGAGATAAGGATCTAGTTTGAATCTTCTACATGTGTATTATAGCTTGTGTTTAGATGTCCCCTCAAAGCCTGATGTAGTCATACATGGTGGTTTTCAGAGGAGTCTGTGATTGATTCATGGTCCAGTGCTGGCATTAAAGGTGCTAGGATTAAGGGTAAGTGATTACTAAATCAGTCCACACATTGTTTTGTTACTACCCTAATCCCCAGCAACCTAGATACAATATAAAATGGGCAGAAAGATGTTGTTAAGGTCTCTTTCTTGATTTGCTACCTCCTTGCCACCATGAACTTTACTCCTCTCCCAAGTCATCCTGCTTTGGAGCCAACCAATTATAGACTGAAACTTCTACAAACTGTGAGCTAAATAAACCTTTCCTCTTAATAAACTTTTCTTCCTTTAATTTTGGGCATCAAATATTTTGTTTTAGCAACAAGAAAGGTAACTTTAAAAAGTGTACATCCAGTTTTTCCAGCATCATTTTTAAAGAAGCTGTCTTTTCTCCAACTTGTGACTTATTATCCCTCCTCCATAGCTGGTGAATTCCAGAACTATAGGGCATGGAAAGAAACTCATCTAACACCTCCATGCAAAGGAATTTTTTGGACTTATTTCTTTTTTTCTCAATTTTTGGGGGCTGTCTTATTCTTTTGGCATTTCCTTTTTATTCATTTATTTATGTATTTTTACTCTTTGGTTTAGTTTTTCTTTCCTATTTCTAGATTTTTTTTCCTTTGTGTTATCTTATCTTTTTTAGACTTTAATTAGATTTTTATTTCTTTTCTCTTGCTTTTCTTTTTCAAATTTTACTTCTGTTTTTCCCTTAGTTACTCATGTGCTTCTTATTACTGTTAAAGTTTATTAATTTTAAGCTACTTAGCTTATTCTTTGCTATTACTGCAGATTTTATTTTTATTATTAACAGTGTTATAAGAGCATTTCCTTGATCATGTGACTTGAAGGTCCATTTCAAATTTCAATGATGTTCACTATATCTATTCTTTTCTTTTCTTTTTTATTGTACGCTTGGTCTCTTATCTAAGAAACTAGCACACAGAGTGAGTTCACTATAGTTTACTTCTACTTGTATGAGTTTGATAGTGTTAGGCATTGCAAAATTGTTTGTAAGCATGGAAGTTAATTTATGGACATGGTATGAGGTAGGAAGTTTAACATTATTCTTTTTTATGTTGTTATTTGCTTATCCTAGGATGTATCTATTGATATATCTATGTTTCAAATGTATTTATTTTTCTCACTAAATTGCTTAATATATTTGTTGAAAATTAGTTTACTATCAATTTGTAGATTTGTTTTTATTCAATTCTAGACAATTAATCTATATGCTAATCTCATGCTAATATGACACTGCTTTTATTACTATGGGGTTTTGTGGTAAATTTTAAAGAAAATACAAATTCTTCTTCAACTTTGATCTGTTTCAAGATCCATCTTCCCTCAACAATGGGAATTAAACCAGAGGTCTTTATACTAAGCAAGATTCTAAGCCCTTTTACATTTTTTTTTATTTTGAGTGAAGATTGTGCTAAATCACTTAGCTGTGTGATCCTTTTGCTTCAACCTCTCAGAGTGCTGACATAACAGGCATTCACCACCACATCTAATTCCTCAACATTGATCTTGATAGTTTGAATCCTTTAAATTTCCATATGAAATTTAGGTTCCATTTCTGCATAAAAAGACAGCTAGGATTTTAATAGAAATTATACTGAATTTTAAAATCAATCAGAGAATAGTACCCTTTTCTGGGTAAGTTTTCATTTATTTGGTCTTCTTAATTCTTTCAATAGCATTCTGTAATTTTCTATGTAGAACTCTTTCAGTTCTTTGGAAAATCTATTCTATGTAGAGTTTGTTCTTTCTTATATTTTAAATGTAATGATTTCCTTAATTTCAACTTTGGACTACTCATAGTAATATAAAGAAATAAATGGATTTTGTATTCTGATCTTACACTCTGCAGCTTTGCTGAACTCATTTCTCACTTTAAGAGTTTTTAGTGGATGTGTGTGGATGTGTTTATCTATATAATCTAAAAATGTAGATAGTTTTAATTCTTCATTCTAGATGCACTTTATTTTTTTTTCTTAATTGCACAAAAATAGCAATGTAGAGAGTGGACATCTTATCTCCCTCTTAACTTTAGGGGGAAAATATTCAGTCTTTTACTATTAAATACAATGCTGGCTGTGTTCTTTTTGTAAATGCCTTTTATCAGGTAAAAGGTAGTTTTATTCTTTATTTTCTGAGTGTTTCATCATTAGAAAATATTTAATCAATTTTTTATCAATTGTGGTGACCATATGTATATAGTTTTGTCTTTGCTGTATAAATAGCAATTGACTAATTTTCAAGTGTTAAAATATCCTTGTGTTCGTGTGATACATATCACACAGCCATAGTGCATAAGCCATTTCATATATTGCTGGATTCATTTGCCAGTATTTGCTGACAATAAATCTTCCTCTAAATGATTTATCAAATCTGGCACTTTTAAGAGATGAGGTCTGCTGAGAACTCTTTGGGTCATGGGAGGCGTGCTTTTGAAAGGGAGGCCTTTGAAAGAGAAGTCCAAGCCCATTCTTCTCTTCATTTACTCCCTGGCCATGAGATAAGTAGTTTTGTTCCACCATCACACTCTCATTGTGCTGCGCCATATACCCAGAACCAATAGGACTAAATAGTCATGAAGCTACCAAGCGGTGAGCCAAAATAAACCTTTTCTGGTTATAAATTGATTACTTCAGGTATTTGCTACAGTGACAGGAAGTCAACAAAACAAATTTATTCTTTCATGCTGTACTTTTTGAAGAATTGTGAAATATTAAGTTATTATGTAATAATTAGAATTTGCCAACAAAGCCAAAGAGGTGTGGACTTTCTGTGTAAAATGTTTTAAACTTACTAATTAAAAATCTTTACTTCTCTCATTCAGATTTTCTATTTCTCCTTAGTATTTTGGACCTTTCTAGGAATTGATTCATTTTTATCTAGCCTGTCAAGTTTGTTATTCTTAGTATTCCATTGTAATCTTTTTTTTTTTTTGGATGAAAGGTTAGAGATAATGTTTTCTCTTTTATTTCTGATTTATTAATTGAGTCTTCTCTCTTTTTTTCTTGGTCAATTTAGTTGAAAGTATGTCAGTTTTGCTAGTTGTCTTAAGAACATGCTTTCTATTTTTAGAACTCTGTTATTTTTCTGTAATACATTGTATTATTATTATTTCCTTAAGGCTGTATATTTTGCATTTAGTTTATCTTTTGTTTGCATTTTTATAAGGTGAGGGTTTAGATAATTGATTTAAAATTCTTCTTTTCTCATAACAGAAACATTTATAGCTACACATTTTCCTTGAGCTATGGGCTGCACCTCACATGATTTTCACTCATCTTAAAGTACGTCATTCAAAATTCCCTGGGATGCCTTCTTTGAACCAATTTATGAGTGGTTTAAAATTGTTTACATATTTGTGAATTACTCAACTTTCCTTCTATTACTAATTTCTAATTTCATTCTGCTGCAATGAGAAAACATACTTGGTAGTTTACTCCTTCAAATTTATTGAGCCTTGTTTTGTGGCCTATTATATGGCTGTCCTGGAGAATGTTCTGTGTACGCTTGAGAAGCGTTATCTCTTTCTGGAAGACAGCATGTCCAACAGCTTGTGTATTAAATCTACTTAATCTATATTATTGTTCAAGTCTCTTATATTGTTGTCAGTCTTATGTCTAGTTGTTCTAGTCATTATTTAAAGTGGAGTGTTTGAGTCTTCAGCTATTTTTGTTGAATTATCTGTTTCTTCTTTCAGTCCTATTAGATTTTTTTATTCCCATACATTTTGGAGCTTTGTTTTTAGACACATAGGTTTTTATTGTTCTTGCTCCTAATAGAATGGCTCTTTATTATTACAAGATGGACTTTTTTATTTTTAGTAACAATATTTATCTTAGTTTCAGAGTAATATAATATAACATGATAAATATAACTACTTTGGTTCTCATTGATTACTATTTGCATACTGTATCTTTTCTTATCATTTATCTTTTAGCCTATTTCTTTTTTGGGGGAAGGTGACCTTTGAGTCAGACTCTTGCTATGTAATTCAGGCTAGCCTTGAACTCACTATGTAGCCTAGGCTGGCTTTGAATTCTCAGCAATCCTTCAGCCTCTGCCTCCTGAGTGCTGGAGTTACAGACATGAACCACACGATCAGCATAGCCTACGTCTTTTTGGATTATGAACTGTTTCTCTTTTAGACAGCAGATGGTTGGATTTTTTAATTCATCCAGCCAACCTTTTCTGGAGTATCTATTTAGACCTAATGTCATATTGATAAGATTTATATCTACCATTTTGCTACATGTTTAATTCCTTTATTCCTCCAATACTGTACTTTTTTGAATTAAATAGGTTTTGAGTATGCCATTTTAAATATCATGTCAATTCTTTGATTATATTTTTAGAGGTACTTTCTTAGAGGTTGCCCTGAGAATTTCAGTCTCTTAACATAAAATAATCTGTGTAAAATTAACCTAAAAATTTCAATGCATATAAAAACATCACTCTGATGGAGTTCCATTCTTCCCCCCTTCATTTTAATATATTTTATATTTTATGATTTCATCAACACAGTTTCATGATTATTGCTTTGACCTATGTTTAAATCTGATAACAGAATAAAGTAATTATAAGCAAACATACATTTTATTGTCTTTAATTTTCTTATGTAGTTTAGTAGTGCTGTTTATTTTTTTCTGTAGATCTGAATTATTCTCTAGCTTTCTTTCATTTTATTCTTAAGGATTTTCATTAGATTTTCTCATAAGATAGTTCTGCTAGTGTTTATGTTTTTGTGTGTCTTGAAGTTTCATTGTATTTTATTTTTAAAGGATAGTTTGGCTGAAGAGTATTTCTTTCTCTTTCTCTTTCTTCCTGATATTGGAAATTGAACCCAAGACCTTTGCACTGAACTACAGCTCTACCCCTTCTAAAATTTTTATTTATTTTGAAATAGGCCGCTACTAAGTTTCACAGGAAGAATTCACAACATGCATTCTTTCTGCCTCAACTTCCCAAGTACTAGAATTATAAGTGCGCTTAGAAAATCTTGATTGGCATTTTTTCTGCTTTCACTTCTTTAAATATGTCATTCCATAGTCTTCTGTTTCACATGGTTTCTGTTGAGAAGACAGCTCTTAATGCGATCAACTTTTTGTATGTGATGAGTCATTTTTCTCTTGCTACTCTCAAGATTTTCTCTTTGTGTTTTAGGAGTTACATGATCACGATCATGTGTGTCTCTCTGAGTTAATTCTGCCTGGAATTTTCTGAATATTTTTTAGTAATGTACATTAACTTTCCTTGAATTTGGGAAGTGTGAGACATTATTTCTTGAAGTATTCTTTAAGCCACTTTCTCTTCTCTCTTAAATGACATTTATGAACTTGGAGCCATTTAACAATGTCCCTCCTGTCTCTGAGGGTCTGTTTATTTTTCTTCTTTTTAAAAATCTGTTTTTACAATCAGATTTTCTGGCACAAGCCTCTGATTCCAGTGCTCCAGGAGACTGAGGCAGGAAGACACGAAGGTCCGGCAGAGTCTGGTCAAATTAGCACCGTAGTGAGACTCTGTTGTAAAATAAAAAAGGGCAAAAAGAGATTTATCATGCTGTGAAGGCCCAGTGTTCTATCTCCAAAACTGAAGAAAAAACTACTGCTGCATTATTTCAATTGACTCACTTATGTGGTTTTCTGTTTCCTTCCTCTGCCAATTTACATCTTACATTGAAGCCCTACACTAAATTTTTCACTTCAGTTACTATACTTTTCAACTCCAAAGTGTTATTTGTTATTGCTATACTTTCTGTTCTGTAGTTGTGTTCTATATTTGATGAGGCACTATTTACATACACTAATTCTTTAGTTACACTTTGCTTTCATTCTTTGAAAACATACATGTATGTACATAATAACTGATTTATTATTTTGTCTAATAAGTACAACAAATACACATTTTAAGGAATAAATTTAATTGACATTTTTGTTGTTCTTTATTGCTGTATAGTGACATTACTTTAATTTTTATGCCTTGCAGTATATCATTAAAAACTAGGCATTTTAAATAAAATGATATGAGAACATATGAACTCAGATATTTCTCTATGGTTTGATATGGTGTTAGTCTGCTATTGCTATTGTTTAAGATTAGTTCATTTGCTTTAAAGTAAGTTTTCTAGGTTAATCCTGTAGTCTGTGCTCTTTGTTACCTGCAGCCACTGAAGTCTCTACTCAGCTTAGTGGACAGTTAGTGACTGAACAGAGATTTTTTCATGTGCCTTAACAAATAAGCTCACCAGCCTTTGATGAGAGTCTTGCATATTTGTTGAAGCATTGGTTCAGTAATCCAACTAATCACAACTCAGTGTTCACTTCCTGTTTGTGCAAATGTTCAGTGTCATTGAGATGTGAATGACTAAGGTCTTCTTAATTTCTCCTGGGGATGCACACACTTCTGAAAAGAAAAAAAATGTATTCTGGTTCATTCCATCTTTTTAGGCAGAATCTTGTGCTTGTTTTATTTAAAATAATTTGTTCAATTGTATACCTCAGTCAGGATGTATGCTGATTGTTACTGAACTTAAACTTTTCTGCTGGTAGGATATATGATAGTAAGACACACCAGAAGAAAAGATATTCTTGGTTAAGATATGCTTCTCTAAATTTTCCTGTGATCAGTAATCTGTTTTGCTTAAGCCTAAAGCCATTTCCAACTCCAGAAGGAATAGTTATCTTTAAGAACTCAAAAAACAACAAATGCTAGCAAGGCTATGGGGAAAAGGGAACCCTTGTACACTGTAGGTGGGAATGTAAACTAGTGTAACTATAACATCAGTGTGGAGATTCTGAAATCTCTAGTTTCACAAACTGAAACTTAGAAATTCCATTGAGCCCAGCTATTCACCGTCTAGGTATTTTCCCAAGAGAGTTAAAGTCATCGTTTTACAGTGATATATGCATACCCATGCTTATAGCACCAAAACTCTTAATAGCTGAGTCTTGAAAGAAACCTATATGCATATTGTCAGACGAATGAATATAGAAAGTTCAGTACACTAAGGCAATGGACTATCACTTGTCTACAGAAAAGGCTAAATTGAATCACTTTTAGGAAAATGGATGCACCTTGAGACCATAATGTTAAGTAAAACAAATTAGACATAAAAGCATAAATATAGCATGGTTTTTCTTTCATGAGAAGCCAAAAATATAAATAAGGAGCAAGATATAAGACAGATAATAGCAAATAGGAAGATAGATCATTTACAACTGGGAAGATCTAGAGGTGGTAAGGAGGGGAACGGAAGAGGAAGTACAAGGAACTAAGAAGTAATATGTACATGAACCAACTTCTCAGGGTGAATGTATTCATTATGTATGGCAAACATGTACTAATAAAAAAATTGGTAACATAAAAAATAAAGCCAGATCCAGTTTGCATGTACACTGTATACTCAACAGTACTCTGGCATTTCTGAGTGTACTATATGGCGCCTCAGCAATGCAAATATCATTTTGAATGTTTTCTACCCTCTGTATTTTATAAAAACCCTTAAGTTACATTTCTGTCTGGCCAAGAGTCAGAGCTTTAATATTTTAATGACTCTTTTTTTTGTTGTTGTTTATACCCACTGGTGCAATAGCATATTCAGCTGAGATTATTTGCATTTTTATGTGCTAACCCTTGACTTAAAGGACTTAAATTATTTGTAACAGAATAACCAGTTTAGTGTACACCAGCTTTCGGAGTTGAATTCAGGTCATCTGTATGAAATTTAACAACTTCTTCATTATACTACCAGAAGTCCACAATCTCAGATACCATGGACTCCTAAATTGTCATTTAGTCTAAACAGTCTAACACTTACAATGCCTATGCCGCATCCAATATCTTCTTGTATATCTATAGTAAGGGAAATGTTCTCAAGTGCTTTGCAGTAAAATTATGCTTTAAATTGGAAGGCTGAAGCTAGTTCTTTTGATTTCCATGGGGTCATGGGAGTGAAAACAGGGGTAAGACTGAATTTTAGCTCAACAGCTTAATTTTTAAAAAATCACGTTTCATGTTTTTAAGTTTATATTTATACTAGTGCAGTAATTTAACAAATATTTATCTATCATGCATTGTGTGTCTATAGCTGTGAATATAATAAAGCCTCTACAAAAGGAAGATATGACAATTAATAAGTATATGCACTCATGGACACAGTAATTTTCTGTTTTGTTCAATACTAAATACCTACATCTTTAAAATAGTTCCTTGTACATAATGGCACTCTATAAATACAGAATTAACCAGTAAATAAGATAATGTCATGCACTTTAAGGTTATAGAACATAAAATGGAATAATGGAGAGTGGATTCTCTGCTACAAGCAGTGACACTGTAGTCACTACAGTGGGTGGTTTAGAAAGGCTCTCTGAGGAGACTATTGAATGCCACTGTCACTGAATTTAGAAGAGTCATCACATAATTTTTGAAACCTAATGAACTCATGACTCAGGAGATATGCTTCTGTTTTCAGATCACTAGATCCTCTGGAATGTCCTTTCTTAGACATGCCACGATGTCCAGTGGCAGAATCAACACTGAACATCACTGGAGGCCTAGAGCCTGCCTTCTATCACCATCAGTTGGAGGGATATTTGTTTTTAATCTTTTCCTATTTATCTATTTATTCATTTTGTGATACTGGACATCAAACACAGGGGTGCTCTACAACTGAGCTAGATCAACAATCTTTAAAATTTTAAGACAGGATCTCACTAATTTGATCTAGTAGGCATTGAACTCACTATTCTCCTGCCTCAGCCTTCCTCAGTCAGTGCTGAGATTATAGCCCTTATATATAATTATAGCCATTATATATAATGTAACTTAAGGGTTTTTATATGCCCATCGAACTCACAACCTTACCCTTGTCAGACAGGTGCTTGTGCCCCAGGGATAGTCCTCTTAAATGTATATGATGTAGACTTATGAATGTAACCTAGGTACATTCTTCATTAACTCAGGTTAGTGTTACATTTTTCTTAGAGAAAATAAGGGTGATTTCTAAAAGGTATAATTAATTAACAAAATTTTGGAAGTTTTCATAATCCGAGGTTTAGCTCTTAGGAAGTAAAATGATATATGTTCACCAGACACAAACTTCTAACATCTTCATTTCTACTTTAGACATGGTTACAGTACTGACCGGTAAAATACCACAGATTTGATATGCACACGTTCATGGGAAAAGCATGAAAATAGGGCCAGATCATATGTGTTACTTGTGTTACTGCTGATGGTATATTAGAGGCTCACAGATGTCAATGTTCCCGTCTTCATGATAAGCATAATAAAATCCACACAGTTAAGCAGTTGCAAAGACTATGGGTAAATATCACCAATAATAATACTGAGCAATAAGTGGTAGTTCTTAGTACCATTATTAGTATAGTACTCCCCCTTTATCTGTATGGAATATGACCTAAGACCCCAAGGTGAATTCCTGAGTGTGGATAGTACCAAATTTACACACACACACACACACACATAATATTGCATATAATGTACAATTATAAGAATATATTTCAATGACAGTCATATGATATAGTCTTCCATTCCCAATTACTTGTTATACTCTACTGTATTTGCCAACCACAGTTGAATGTGGGTAATTCAAACTGAGAAAATCATACCCAAGGCTAAGAGAGAATGACTGTAGTATGGATTTATCTCAGAAGTAATTTTTCTTATGATATTTTTATGGACAAAGAGGTGAAGACCTGATCAATGATTTCCCCTGTATAGCTCTCATTACTGCCTTAAGCAAAATGAGACATTAAGGCATTTTTAAAATGGAAATCTTTTCTCTTGGATTCCTATGAGCAAAGTATGTAGAAAGTATGTACTATCCAAACTTTCACTCTGAGGTATGACCAACACCATTACTAGTAACACTGTTACTAATGCCTAGTATAAGTACCGTGCTGGAGCTAAGAATTCAAATCATTTTTCTACTAAGAAGACTGATTGTTACACAACACTTTCATAGTATTGTAAGATTCCTGCTATACGCACAAGCATATAAACTATTATTTGCAATTTTCAAGAATTGTGGCTTGTTATCAATATATTGGTAATATTACCTTGAATTAATCATAGTTCTCAATTGCTTTTTATTCTTAAATATAAACTATTGCGATTATTTACCTTCTTAACCTATGAGATTTATGATTGCTCATTTGCGGCCTATTGATGAGCATTACATGTTGGGGTCTATTGCCTTCACTTAGATTTTCAAACATGAAGATTTCAGAGACCACTTTTGAATCTTCCCTACCACCTGTCACCAGCTTTGGTTCCCCCAAAATGGACCTCAGGTTGAGTTTTGTGTCAAAGTTACTTATTAAGGAAGAGCAGCAGAGGAGTAGGGAATGGGGCTATGAAGAAGCAATCTATTCATCAGCATGTCCTTTACCCATTGACAAAAGTTCCAATTGTTTCATAGTCTTGTTGATTCCACAGGCCCTATTCTATTTCATCTTTGAAAATATCTAGTACCTGAAATCACACGGTAGATTTCCCAAATCACTTAACCATTTTCTTTATGTCCAAAGTAATAAGCAGCATAAAAATTATGCACAAATGAATGAGAAAAACCAACCACACAATAAGAGCAAATAGGTTTCTAAAATTCATGTTGGTGGTATAAAAACACTGATTTGTCTTTCAAACAATTATCAGACCCCTAACCCTCTCCTGCATATATTTTTCCTTGCCAAACCCAAATATTCCATTTAGAAAAGGAATGATTTTGTAGGTATGGCTTTTGTAGCTATGGTGTGGATATACTAGTCATGCTCCAATCTGAATAATTATATAACCCCTTTCTCACACCCTTTCTCACACACACTCTTCAGTGACATTCTTTTTCCCTGTTTAACAAGTTGCATCTAGGCGCCATCATGGAGTGATAAATTGGTGGAGAGAGGTCCCCAGAGATGTATATCAGCAGTAGGTGAGGTCTCCCCTGTATAATGTGTCTATTAACTTGATCAATTTTTAAAGCATTTGGCATCTTTTAGGAAGAAAAGCCTGGAAAGAGGAAGATCTCCTGCAATCTCAGTGGATTTGAAGCTTTGCTGTAATTACAATGGGGATACCAATAACAATTAAAAAGTGATAGAATTTTGCATGGAGGGATTTATATAAATGAGGTAATTAATAACAAATATCTCATAGAGAACCTATAGCAAAATCAAGTTTAAATTTCAAGTTACCAATGATGCCACACTTCTAGCATACTCATTTCCAAGCTAGGCTAAAGTGTCACTGAAATATAATAACATAATTTCTCTAACAGTTTAGTTACAAGAAGATGCTTATCAACATAATGTCAAAACCATTTTGCTTTTGTAAGTAAGACTTCATTATTTTGTGAACAAAACTGAGTATAGATTTTTTAAAAGTTCAGATAAAATTAGTTTAGAAGAAGCATGTTCAGATTTTGCTCTTCCATTAACAGAACTCTCTGGACAAGTTTCTATGATCTAAAGGATTCAGAGCTCCACCCTACTCCACCCTGCTCTGCCTGCTGCTTGCCTTTTAAAGAAAAATACCCCTATAGTCTTGTTATTTCCTGGTTTTACTTTGCTGCATTGTAAGTACC
>PVJX010045499.1:0-12710 GCA_004027295.1 Dolichotis patagonum | reverse complement strand
TAATTTCTGGGTGTCAGGTATTTTGTCTCAGCAACAAGACAGTAGCTAAGGCAGTCACTTCTGCACTTCTGTGACTCAGTGGAAAGTTATCAGGGGAACCTTATTCTCCCTGCAGCCCTATGGTTGCAGACATGGCAGAGTAATAGTTTCCTCCTGAAATGTGGCACCTTGATCCAGGTCTGCTATTCTGAGGAGCCTGACTCGGGTCTATGATCACAGCTCTGTGTGATCTGCCACCTGCTGTCATTTTGATAGTACACATTTTAAGAAAGAGTAGCTGTGCCCTTGAATATGGGGCTTGGGGTGCGAGGAACCAGGCCCAAAGCTGGTACAAAATATGTCCTGTTGGCCAGACACAGAACAAGGCTCAGTAGGGGGCCTGGCTTCCCTTGATAGTGTTCTAGCTCTCCAGAGACCACTGTGGATACTGCGTCATTTGTGTGGGTGATGAGCATGCCAAGCCACTCACTTGTAGAAGGACCATCACTCTGACACTGTGTAGCCTGCCTGTCTTCCTTCCTTCCTTCCTTCCTTCCTTCCTTCCTGCCTTCCTGCCTTCCTGCCTTCCTGCCTTCCTGCCTTCCTGCCTTCCTGCCTTCCTTCCTTCCTTCCTTCTTGCCTTCTTTCCTTCTTTCCTTTTCCAGTACTGGGGATTGAACTCAGAACCATTGCAGTGAACAATACTCGCAGCCCTTCCCTAGTTCTCATTTTGGGACAGAGCCCCATTAAGTCACCAAGTTGCCCAGGCTGTGTTAGAACTTGTGCTCCTCCTACCTCAGCCTCCCAGAACGCTGGATTCCAGGCATGTACCACCATGCCTGGCTGATGCCTTCAGTTTTGTGTGCTCTCCTGTCCAAGCCCTCATTTCCCACATGTTCTGTGGCCCCTCCCTGGTGATGTCCACCCCTCCTCCCTAACCAGATGCCCACATCAATGAGTTCTCTCTGCACCACTGGACACAGTCCACCCCACCCTCCTTCCGGATACTCCAGCCGCCCAGCTGCCTGACTCCTCTGGCCATCTTGACCTCTCTAGTCCCAGCCCAGACCTCTTGTCTCAATCATCTTCCTTGTCTGGATCTGTTACTGTCAGAATCCTGTGGGGCTTGGTTGTAGTGGTCTCTCTTCATTATATCCAGTGCTGGGGCTGCAACTCCCAGGCCCATGTACCCCAGCTTTACCCACCTCACCCCATTCTCCTCTCTGTTGCCATCCAGCCTCTTTCCGCTCTGCCTGCTGTAGTTCAACATGTCTGCCAGGCTTTCTCGCCACCTCTGGCCCTTTGCACTCAGAACCCTCTTTGCTACTCTTCCAACCTCGCTTTTCATTTTTAGCTAACTACACCTTATACTCCAGGATCTGCTCAATTTAATACCTCCCCAGCAAGATTCTGCAAGCCCCCAAGACCAGCAATGTCCCTCTAGTGTGGGCTTTTCATTTAATTTATATTTTGATTAATTGATTGCAGTGCTGGGGCTCAGAGCCAGGGTTATGCACATGTCAGGCAAGTGCTTCACCTCTGAGCTGCACTGCAGCCCTGGGACACTTAGTTCAGTGCCGTGATTGAAAGGTTGGGCTCTGGAATTAGACTTCCAGGTTCAAATGCTGGCTCAAGCAAGCAGCTCGGTTAATTCTCTGTCACACTGCTAACCAGGTCTTGTGCTGGACCCCCCTGACTGTGATTGATGTAAAGGTTAAATGGTCTCACTACTTCAGCAGCCGATGCAAACAAACACGGTTGGTACTCAAGAAATACTCGTATGATGGTTTTTCTCCTCGGTAGCACTTTCCAGCCAGAGTTAAACAGTGGATTGATGGGGCGACAGATCCTTTAATGATATGGTCCTCTCCGGGGACCCTGAGCTCCGGGGAAGAGGGGCCAGGTCCTGGTTGCTGTCATCCCAACCCGCCCAGTGCCTCAGGAAGCACCTGGCAAGATCCAGGAATGTTTGAGCAGTGAATGGACGTCAAACCGGATAAGGACGGTGGGGGGATGAAGATACTCACTTGGAAGCCTGTTCACAGCACAAAATTCATACCTCGGGAGGCCTGTGATGAGGGGGATGGGGGTTAGGAGAAGTGGGGACCATTTATGGCTGGAAGGATCAGGAGTGTGTGTTTTTGGAGCCTTGAAGCATAGGAGTGTTTGACCGCACAGCAATCTTGCAGAGCTGTCGGGACAGAGGGAGCAGATTAAGGAGCCAAATAAAAGGAAAGCTTCTTTGTTTTGTTTTGTTTTTTTAACTTTTGGAGGGAGACTGGGAACTCTCTTGCACTATTTTTAGGTTCTAAAAAAGCACCCAACTTCCGTAGGGAGAATGTGAAGGGTGCTTGTTAAATACATGTACTTCTGAAGTGAAACCCAGGTCACGTAGGCTGTGGGTACCAGTGACAGTGACTGCGGTTGTCCTGGGAACAGCAAGGGGCTGAGGGAGGCGTGACGTGCAGGAAGACGCCTCAGGAAGGCCAGTTCTGCATGCGGGCTGAGACAGATGAGAGGGACAGGGACGGCTGGGGTGGGGCTGGCAGGCCTGGACTATGCAATGCGCCCCTGTTGGGCGCAGTCAGCTCAGAAGTGAGCCTAAGGAGCCTACGTGAGGTCACCTCTGGGCTGATGTGACTGAAGACAAGCACTTAATGTGGTAATGGGATCCTGGAGGCCCACTGTTGTACCCAATTTTGAAGTCCTTGGATTCTGTCTCAACTCCAGCTTGGCTAATGAGAAAACTCAGGCCCAGAGAGGTGACGTGACTTGCTCCACATCACACAGCCAATTAGTGACAAAGAGGTCAGAGATCACACTTCCCATCGCCCGGGCAGATGTCCACAGGCAGGGAAATTTCCACTTCTTATTGATGCTTAGCTAAGAAGATGGCCCTGCTCATAGGCACCTTTTCCACAAAGGAACAGACAGTGTGCTTTATAATTTTCCATTGGTAGTAACTCAGGGTCATCTACAGGATAAATGACATGGTTCCCCCAGACAGTGCCACGGTAGCCTCTGATCATCCCACCACTGACAAACCCCAGCCTGTCGCGTGTGGCTTGCCTGACCACAGGGTGGTACAATCGATTGGGGTCTTAGGGATCATTCTTGGATGCCTTGAGTTCTGAGCAGCTCAGCCCTCCCGCCTTGGAGACGCTCAGCCTACGTGTTCCATCTGAACGGCAGAGTGAGGATGGATGCAAATATCGAGGGGCAAAAGGCAAGGCAGGCAGTGCCATGCGGGTTGGACGGGTCAGTCCCCTGCAAAAGGGAGCCCAAAAAGATAGGGGTGGGGAGCAGCCAGGTGCTGAGGGGTTCAAGGAGTGCACCCTGTGGTCACCTTCGGCACTGGCAACCTGGTTAAACAGATCAGGTCCACATTGACCAGCCCTAGAACATGGCCACCTGTGAAGGGCCCACGCTCCTGGTCCCCCGGTTCAGGGCTGTCAAGAACCCCAGCGACGCATTCCTGGCCTGTGAGGTCAACAGCTCTTTCTCCTCCTTGCCCTCTGTTCAGCTTCAGACAGGAAAGTCCAGTCAGAGCAGGCCAGGAAGCCGCTCAGCACTGCAGGGCCGGGCTCAGGCTGGGTCACACTTCCCAGCCCCTGGTGAGGCACAGCCAGTTCCTACTGGCTGGCAAGTACAGCAGCGTCTGAAGTTTTGATCTAAAAGGAGAAAGAGAACAGGAATGACGTCAGCCCACATCACTCTTCCCTTGACTCTGCCTAACTCAGGGTCTCAGTCTTGGTGATGAACAGGAGCTTTGGGGATTGCCATTAAGCGTGGCTCCATCATGTAGAACTGGGGCATGAGGGTGGCTTTTCCAACAGGGTGCGGTCCCTGACTGCTTCCAGGTGGAAACCCCGAGCCTCGGCTTCACAGAGATCACTGATGTCACAGCAACCTCCAAGCCAAAGTGACTCCCAGTGGTGTCATCAGCCTATTGGCCAAGCCCATGCCACCCTAGTTCTCAATTATTGTGGCTGTCACAACCCCTCAGAGTGGTGGCCTTGTTGTTCCTGTCCAGGGGGAGAATCTGTCCTTCTCTACGTGCTGATCACTGCCAGTCTGTCCTGTGCATGGGGACACTACTGTCCCCAGGGGCTCCATGTATTTAGACTTGTGATTTTTTTTTTTGAGCCAGTGAGTCAGCAGAAAGAATATCAAGAACTGTTTCCAGAGAGGCAAAGGCCAGGAGGGAACAAGACAGACATGACCATTTGGGGACTTTGCAGTTTTTGCTAATTCTGTGACCCCACAAAGGGCTTCATTGCCGACCTGGGGAAATGAGAAGACAGAGCTGCCCTGGTCTGTCTGGGACTTGTCCTTTCTCTGAGTGCAGCACTAAGGGATGCTCAGTGGTTACGTGGCTACCAAGTCTCACCCCTGATTTATGGCTTCTATGTGGATCCATCTGAGCTGGTTACACCGAGAAGCTTACGCTGCCCCCCAGCACTAGATTCACCCCCTCCCCCCAGACATCCGCTGCCTCCTGGTGAGCTCACCTGTGTCTTGCCACCAAGGCTGCTCTCTTTCATCAGGTGGAGAAATTCCCGGGCAGCAAATCAAGTCATGATCGCAGACTCCTCTGTGGCAGGTGCATTTGGTCCTTAACACTGATTCCCAGAAGCAACATTGCAAAGCATTTTCCCCAACCTCTGAGTTGCAGAATTTTTAAATGCATTTGATTGCAGGCTTGCAAATTAGGTCTGTTGCCCAAAGCTCCACAAGGAAGAGGAAAAAGCGGCCACAGGCATCCAGTGACTGAAATTCGGCTCTCCCATACGTAGGTGTCGGCTGTCACCCTGACCCGATCCCTGGCGCTCCCTGCTGTTCTCACTGAGCTGCATCTCCTGTGTCCTCATCAACTGTTGTCTGTCAAGCACTCACAGGCACAGAACGACAGGAAGGAAGTCACTCTTCAGAGAGCAGATTGTCCTGGTCCCCGGGTACAGAAAGCTGGGATCACTCAGGTGATGCTCTGTTCTTTAAACCCGACAAGGATTGATGCGACAACCCAAAAGCCTGTTTGTCATCACCGACATAATAAAGATAGCTTTGTTTATTTATTTATTTTGTCATTTTGAGACAGGGTTGCACTCTGCATTTCAGGCTGAACTTGAGCTAATTTAATAGCTCAGGCTGGTCTTGAGCTCAAGGGTCCTCCTGCCTTAGCTTCCCAAGCGCTGGGATTACAGGCATGTGCCACCATATCCAGCTTAAAGAGATAATTTTAAAGATTAATACTTCAGATGAGCGATATTGTGATGCTAGTATGTTATATCGTGCCCTATACTATGAATTAATGCTGCAAAATACAACTTACATGTTTGTAACAAAGTCCAGTTTTCATACCAAGGGCTGATAACCTATGCCTGGTCACAAGGTCAACTTCATGGCTGCTACCAGAATTAAAAGGGGAAACAGGGTCACATATGATGTGATAGAACTGGAAATCTCACAGTGGGTAGCGAGTGGTATGTCCAGAGTCCTTTGATACTTGTGTTCTGAATCCGGATGACCCACGACAGGAGTTCCCTCCTGGGCAGGCATTCCCTTCCGCACTCCCCCTCTCATTCCTTCTTGTCCTTCTCTGTGGACGCAGGAAGCATTTCCTGCCACTTGTCACCTTGGTTCTGCTTTTGCAGCCCCCTACCCCTCCTGATGTGCCCCAAGGTCCCAGTGTCCAGGGCAGGGATTGAAATAGCTCCCCCATCCCTTCCTTGTCCTCTCCCCTCCCGATTGCAAGGGTCCTTGTGGGCTGTGACCTCTGAGACAGGGCTCGCTGGCTCTTTCTTTGCTAAATAAGTAACTTATTCTAAGTCATCTGGTTCCCATTTCAGACCAACAACTCTGTCGGGAAGAATGCAGTCCCCAGGGAGGTCCCCGCTGTGGTTGGGGCTCCTGGTCATGTGTTTCTCCAGGGTGCTGAGCTTGGACCTGGAGTTCATGGCTCGTCCTTTGGTGAGTAAATCCTTAGTCACAATCTCTGATTTCCTGGGAATGTCACAGGCAGAAAATATTTCTTTACAAAACTGGGACACAGGGGCCTTTGCACAAAGGCTGGCAGCGAGGCAGGAGGGTGACTGCGGACGGTGATGGTGCAGTGGTGGGCAATAGCTTGTCACATTCGGTAGGGGGAGGTCCAAGTGTGGGCATCAAAGGGGACATTGGTGTGGCTTCCAGGGAGGCTGTGAAATGGCAGTGACAATGCCACAGTGCCAGAGGATGGGTTGAGAATGAGATGTTCCCACGGCACTTCTTTCAGCTCGGACCTCAGACTGGCACACAGTTCCCAGGACCTCAGTCTGCGTATGCCATGGTTACAGTGGGCACAGCACAGGGACTGCAGGCCACGTTAGGACCTTTGCTGACACACTGTCCAGGTGGCTTAGTCTTTAGAAAACCAGTGAGAGTTTAGGTCAGGGGTGACGAGCGGCCTGCTCTCCTTAAGGGATCACTGGGTTATTCTTGCTCAAGCCTCTCTGTATACCGGAGTCAGGGAATTTACTGTCAGGACAGTTTGGGATCCCCGGAATTTTACTTGTCCCTTTTGGACAACATCCTCTCTTCAACTCAGAAACCACAGATGAAAGGATAACCACAGAGGGGAGCCAGTGTAGAGGGCAGTTGGACCGTTTCCTAGAACTGCGGGTTCTATTCCCAAATGGCACTTACTGTGTCACCAAAGCTTTCCTTGGGAATCATTTGATCCTTAGTAACTTTCTCTCAAATGGACTCTATTTAATCCCGTCTTCTGGTTTGGATGGAGGCACAGAGAGGTCAACTTGCTGAATGTGCCGAAGTCATAAGTCATGTTAGGGTGGAGCTGAGATTTGAACTCAACTCCTGCAGCCTTTGCTTCGAACCACTGCATCCGCTAACTCCACGTGTTCACTGTGTGCTGCTTTGTAGCTCTCTTACTTCCTGTGACAATTTGACATTGATGCTACAGAAAGGTAAACTGAGGCTCATTGACAATGAGTCAGCTCCCCAGTTGCCTGGCTGGTGAGCACTGTAGCCCAGACAGGCTGAGGGACAGAGCTCCTTGATCTCCCTACAGAAACCAGCCAAAGAACAGCATGAGGAGGATCTGAGGGGGAAAGAAAAACTTCTGGGCATGCATGGTGGCTGCTGGGTCCTAGGAGAGCAGAAATGTGGGTGGGCTTGGTGAGCAGAGGTCATGAGAATGGTCCCATTGGTCACGATGGGGGCATAGGGTTCAGGGCAGAGACAGAAAGCACCTGTTTCAGCATCCTGATTGTCCTTTCCCGACAGGGCTCTAGCAAGTAGCCTGAGAACCAGGCCGGGCGATCTCCTCCACCTCTGAATCTCGAGGCAGGTTGTGAAAATTATTCCTGAGTCACTCCACAGAGTTCCAGTGTGTGTCCTCTGGGCTGTGGTACCCCCGACACCTGAGCTCACCTGGGACACTCAGAGGTGCCTAAGCAGGAAGCCTGGGCTAGGACTTCTCTAACTGACATCTTCCCAAATGTCCTTCCAGGTGCTACGTGAACGGGATCTTGCGGGTGTGGAGCTGCTAAGGCCAAGGCATGCTGGTACGTGAAACCCCTACTGGTGCTCTATCTTGTAAGCCTGACCAGTGACTCTTGTGCAGCTCTTCAAACACTGTGACCCCCTAATTCAGACTCCCAGCACATCTGTCCCATGGCTGGAAGGCGCAGAGAGGGCGACAGAGAGCAGGCTTGGCCTAGGGTTGGGACAGAGGTGCCTGTTGGTTCCCTTGCAGGAGTGGCCACCACCAGGCCCACTTGGCTCTGGGCTTCTGGTATAGCCTCCTGGTCTCGCTCCAACAACCCTCACCACCCGCCGTGGCAGGCAAAGGGACAGCAATGTGCTGATCTGGTATTCTGGAAGACATTTATCAGTGTAACTCAAACTTCTTGCAGGAGAGTTCCAACTCTCACTTCTGCTGAGTTTCTCCAAGGTTTGGGCTGCCAGCTTCCCTGGGAGTAGCTGATGACCCCATAGCTGTAAAAGTGGGGGTCTTTCCTGCACTTCTGGGCCCCACTGAATGAGGCCACAATGCCTTAAAGAAGAAACCACTTCCACATCTAAGATGCAACATTCCAAAATCTTCCAGGCGTGCTTTTGTTAGAAGCAATTCTGGCAGTGATAAATCACCAAGGAAACACATTTTCAGTTTAGCGCACATGGTCCTCCTGGGCCTCTGGAGTCATTCAGGACATGCTGGCAATCAGCCTAGCACTTGTGGAAGATGGATTGGACATCACAGTAGGAAATGGCCATAGAAAGGAGAGGCCCAGGCTGGGCCAAGTGGAGCTCAGGGGATCCCCAGGTAGCAGGAATGTAAGTTGGGTTAGAGTTCTCCAGGAAATATTGGGTGTGTTTAGCTTTTTTAAAAGAAAAGATTCTAAGTTTCTTGTTTGTTTGTTTGACTGTGTCAATGGTGAATCCTGATTGGAATGATGTCAGTATTCTTTGGCCTACAAGTGCGCATCTATGGAGAATATATTCAAAATCATTTGAATCCCCCTGGCTATTCTTACTGGCTCTGATAGGCCAGATACTTTGTTTGGCGTCTTAATCACCTTAGCACCTCTGCAACCTAAAAGAGGACAGGGTTTTTGTTTGTTTGTTTTTGTTTTTCCTTTTTTCTTTTCTTGGTTCATTGTTCGTAGAGGTTTCAGTCCATAGTTGGTTGGCTCCAAGGCTGGACAGCATGGCGGAAGGACCATCCTACAGATGAGGTTACCTGTCTGCTGCTTCTAGAAATGAGCTGAGAAATGAGCACAGAATAGGTGTCTTTTGCCATTTGTTTGCTATGTGGTCACCTGGGAGAAACAGACTCCAGTCCTTTGAGGCACAGAACTGGGTTCTCTCTGGCCTGGAGAGAGCATGCTAGGCCCCTTCTCTGGGCTGAAGGCAACTGGCTTCTTTGGTAGGTGGGAGGTGAATTTCTGCACCTGCTGAGGCTCTGGTTCCAAAAGCCACTGGAACCCATCAGCTCAGGCTCTGGTTCCAGAATCCATTAGCATTGCCAGGAAAAAGTAGCATTGTTTGTTCAAATAGTTATGATTAAGACCCAGACACCACGTCACAGTTTGAGGGCAACTTTTGAGAAATGTATCTTTGACACAAGAGCTATAGGACTGGCGGTGACCTGAGAAGAGGAGAAATCCTGGCTGGTTTTGCCTGAGGGAAATGCTAATGGGTTTTTTCCTCACTTGGGGACACTACAGATACTTGAAGTCAGGCAATAATGAGCCAGGAAAAGCCAGAAAAACAACACAGGGGAGAAGGTGACTGAGCAAATAAAACATGGCAAACCTCCATTAGGGGGCACAGGGACATCAGAGCAGAGGGAACTGGTGCCCCAAAACTGGGCACAGGAGTGACGTTTTCCAGGCCCTGAGGTCCTGGTTTGCATTTCTAACCCCCTAACCTTGGCTGAGCCTCTCACCTTTATCCATGAGGTCACGGTCACACTGATGCCTGCGCATCCCAGTGTCTCCCAGGTGCAGCTGCAGGTCCATGTGCGGTCCAGTCATCTAGGGGAGGACCCAGCATGGGAGGTGACTCCTGTGTTCCGCAGACAGCCATGGGGTACTTCTTGGGGGGTCCCATGCTATGTCTGTCTTGGAGCAATGTTCTTGCCTGGCTTCCAGGCTCACCACTCTTCATGTGGATTCTGCTTAAAGACTGCTGCTCTAGAAAGGTCTTTCCTAAGAACTGAGCAAAGTTTTTTTGTGTGTGTGGTTTTTCCATTTATGGTTAATAATTTTGTTTTTCAGCTTGACTTTATTTTAAAATTGACTTTAGGAGTATTTGATCTCCTGTGAGCACATATCCAACAGTAATGCCTCGTGCTATTATAGTACCTCAGGGAGCAGATGTCAGCTCCCTCAGGGGACATCGAGGGCACAGGAAGCAGGTCTCCCCACAAGAGCAGCTGTGGAAGGTGACTAAAACAAAAACAAAGGGAAAAAAAAGAGGAAACAAGTTTAGGCGCTTAATTGGTTCTCCATGATTACTTCTTTGTATTTTTCATCCAGAATGCAATGTTAGATCCCAAACCTGCCTGCTTATCAAAGTCACGAGTAGGAATTGTTTTTAAAATACTGTTTTCTGGGCTTGTCCCATAAAGATTATCATTTGGGTCTACAGCAGATCTTGTCTGCTCTTTGAAGCTAAGCAGCATGGGGCCTGGTTAGTACTCAAATGGCAGATAATCATTTGATTGGCCTGGGTTGAGGTTCTAAAGTTAGTGTGTGTGTGTGTGTGTGTGTGTGTGTGTGTGTATTTGTGCACACCCACACATGGTGTGTGGTTCCCAAGATGTGCATAGTCCTCACTCAAATGTGGGGAGTCCCAGAGTCGATTTTGTCTTGAGATGAGCCCGGCTTGTTAAATTGCAACAGTGTTGTTGAGGCGCCTTCAGAGAAGCGGCTTCCTCTGCTGAGCGGTTCTCCCAACACACAGGCTGACTATGACTGAGACTCTCTTCGAAGGCACTGAAGAACGCAAGAGGGGCTGAGGCAGGGAGGCAATGCCCAGGCCAGGTGAATGGCTGCTCGAGTCCCTTAGGCTAGAACCTGCTAATGTCCGGGGTCCCTTCCTCCCAGGGCTTTGCCTTTGCCTCAGCTCCGTGGAAATCATGGAGTGGCAGCGTGGGGATTCTGCACGCTCTTGAGGCCCGCATATACTCTACAGACATGTCGGAGAGGAAGGGCTCAGGGACAGCGGGGACCCCAGGCAGACAGTGGTATCCTGCTGGGCTTCGACCCTGGGATGCAGCCAGCGGATGGAGCAGTGGGTGAAACGGGATTGTTACTGGCCTCTGCCGTCTCGAATGCAGCCGCTGTCCAGGAAATCCTGTTTACACTCAGAAGGGAGTTCACAGAGGGTCCTGGAGCTTGGAGGCCCTCTTCAGGGACAAACATTGCCACTTTACTTTTCAGGAAAATGTGTGCTCCCGGCCAACCTTGTAAATATCATCAACGCCCTCTTTCAAATGGTCCCAATAGGCAACATGATGTGTCCAGCATTAGAAGCACACAAACAAAAACTAGCAGGAATTCCAGGAAGCTGGTTCCCATCACTAAGCCATTTAGAATCAAAAGGAACACAGGAAACTGAGGCACTGTCATAGCAGCGTGACAAACTGTGATTCTGTGTAAGACTTTGAAAGTCACTTTATTTTTCCTGTACATATATCCTATGAAGGGTGAAATGTATCATATAATGCATTCCCAAGCAATGCACAGACCCTTTTTATCAGCTGAGTTCATTACTGCTGGCTGAAGGATACCAAAATGTAATAATTCTCAGCAGTTTGATGGCTGAAACCAACCTCTTAAGGCAAACATAGTCCACAAGTGAACAAGTATTCCGGTTTTCTACAATACAGTCTCAAAAAGGGGAGTGTCCCGTGATAAACCTTCTGCTAGAGTGTCCCATCAGTAGTGCTTAGAGTATGTAGAACAAATCTTAGAAAGTTTTGGGAAAGTTCTTTTCTTTTAAAAAGCAGTCATAGAGTTTTTTGATTTTATGATAAAACCTACGTAGTCATGGTTTCATGCTTGACAACTTATGAAGCAATGGTTTCACAAATAGTTCCTTAATTGTTTCCCCATTTAAAAATATCCTCAATGTCCCCAGGTGGAAAATTTGTATTCTGTAATTTCTTACTGAACTACTGCTCAAGCCTGGAGCCCTGGTCTGATTGTGTATTCCAGCCACAGTGGGGTCAGAGATCCTCAGTGACCAAGAGACAAACCTGTGATGTGCTCGGAGTGGTGGGTTCAGTAGGAATCAACTGGCACAGGCCACTGTGAGCCAGTGGGATGAGCAGGGCCATGGGAAGGGAGAGGAACAGTTCCTGGCCTCGGGATGCTCAGGATCAGTGGCTGAGACAAGACGTAATGAGCAGGAATGAACAGTTGTAAGATTTATATCTGAGGTTTGTCTGAGGAGCTGACCTGCATAGAGAAACAGAACCATTAAAAAGCCAGCAGTCAACAGCCCCGAGACCTTCAGGAAAAACAACCAGGAGTCAGAAGGTCCTCTTATTTTACTTTCTAATTTGCCAAACTTGCGCTGCACAGCTATGGTGCTCTAAGTCTCAGCAGAAGAGAGAGCACATGCTGTGTGTGTAGACCGAGAGCAAGGGGGCTGATGGAAGGCTTTCCTTGGAGCTCTCCCAGCTGCGCATGGTCCAGCTCTTGGACAGTGCATCTGTCAGTGGGGCTGGAGAGTTGCCTCTGGCCTGGACCCTGGCTTGTAGCCTCTGAGCTGTTCTCCTGTGAGTCCTCTCCTTCTACCTGACCCTCACAGTTTGTGTTCTACGCAGTGGCCTTCGCCCTGGTCACGAGGCTGGGGGTCGGGTTGGTATGGAGGACACAAACTTTCCTCTTCTCTGAAAGCGTTCCCTAGGACTTCTATGGGCAGCTGTGCCCAGCCTCCGCTCCCACCTACCATTTCCTTTACCTGCTGGAAAGTCCGTTGGTCTCCGTGCACATCCCTCATCAGTTCACAAGGTCCCCATGCTCCTGTTTCAGCTGCCCTGAGCGGCCCTGGGGTGGACGAGCATACTGTGGACATCGAGATCGGCTTTGAGAACGTGTCCTTCCTGGAGTCTTTCAAAACTCAGCTTCACAGCCTCAGTTTTCCAATTCAAGTGAATGACACCAACCTAGCAACTGACATTCTGAGCATAGACGTGACAACAGGTGAGTGAGAGT
>PVJX010045498.1:0-12713 GCA_004027295.1 Dolichotis patagonum | reverse complement strand
GGAGGAGTTCCTTGTTCTCCTGGCACCCCGAGTCAACCACACAGTGCAGGTCCCGATGTGCCAGGGTCTCTCTCCTTCTGGCTGCCGAAAGTCTGCCATACTCAACTGCTATTTCTTTCTAATGAATTGACCATTCCATTTCCAAAGTTCTGAAATGGCCAACAGACCACAGAAAAAATTCTCTTTAGGCTCCTGTTTGAAACCAGCAGCTACAGCAATCTGCTGGCCTTGCTTCAGGGCCACTCTAGCAATTTGAATAGAAGTCAAGCTGTGAGCTTCCCTGACCAGGTTTCTTTTGTCCTCAGGACTCTTCTCAGGGGAGCTCCCGGAGTGTACTCAGGAACTGATGATTGATGTCACTAAGAGCTACTACCAGAAGTTTTTGCCTCTGACACAAGTCTAGTGACCCTGCTGCAAGTCTTGAATTTGCTTGAGCTCGAAGCTGAACTTGGGGAAAGAGTGAGTGGTTAGCATCTAAGAGTTCTTTTATGTTTGAAAATTTCCACCTTCTTTTCCTTTTTAATTTAGAATTTTTCAAGTCTTGAAGGCTCTAAGCTCTTAAGAATTTAAGAGAATGTGTGGAGAAGTTATCTTCATGTGCTATGCTTACATCTTATCTATTAACAGTCACGTTGTACCACTATCTGTTCTCAGCACTCCAGCCCCTGGTCTTGCAGATGGCTGAAGCCTGTCTGAAATGGACCTGCTGAGCAGCAGCATTTGCCCAGCAAGGAAGTCATGTGGCTGGTGTTCAGCTTACAGTAATGCAGCACCCCCACAGTGCACCCCCCCCTACAGATGGCTCCCAGCTTTCCTCCTGCTGCTGACACATTTGCCAGTGGCTTTAATTGCAACAAACGCAGTTGCTCATAATTCTTGAGAAAATTGTTTGTGAGTCCAAATTTCTGTGGCTACTAAAACTGAAAGGAGGATAGTTAGTGTGTCTCATCTTGCCAGAATTGACCATAGCTGTCCTAAGGTGGTTAATAAAGGATTTTCTAGTACTCTTTTTTTTTTTTGGGGGGGGGTGCCAGGGATCAAACTCATGACCTTGCATTTGCCAAGCAGGTACTTATACCACTGAGCCAAATCTTCGGCCCTTTTAGGACTTTTGACTTCACTAAAAGATGAGATTCCAGCATCCTAGATTTTGCATATGTGAAGTTCCAGGTTGAGGTCTCCCTTGTGACTCTTATTAATCAGCCAGTTACTTCTTGCCCAAGGTATTTGTCTTAAGTCACTAAATATGAAGCATTTTTGACCACATACTCTCCAGTCTGGAACCATTGAACCCATTCTGAGTTTGCCAAAATCCCAAAGTGCAGACCAAAATACCTGTACTTGAGTCCAATCACATAGACACAGGAGGGGCTCTTAAAATTGTCTTGTAGGCACTGAGGTCAAAGAATAAGTGACTTTTCTAGGGTTTTTCCTACGATTCCTTCTGAGTGACAGCAAAAATTGGCTCTTTTGAGTTCTCGCTGACTTCTCGTTTAAGAGGAAGATAGAGAAGTGAGGGGCTGAGAGGAGTGCCCTCCATAGTGTTCTGATCTACTGTAAATGAGTAAAGCAGACCAGTTTAGCCTTGAATGTTGGAACCAAGCCAAAGCCATCTTGACTTAACATCCAGAATGCACATCCCAGAATGTCCTAAGGTGGTTAATAAAGGATTTTCCAGTACTCTTTTTCATGTGCAGAAAGAGCTGTGTGTAATCATTTGCACTCATTTATTTTAAAATTCTCCTCTGGTTTGTCATTTTTTCACGTTTGTAAATTAAAAAATGGACACATGGAATACATTGTTTGAAGGTGATCACTCTCCACTTCCAGTAATGGTCTCTGTTATTGCTCCTATACTCCACCATGTGCCTTATGTAGTGCTGTAGGCTTTCTGTTCATTGGCTTGCTTATTTCTTGCATTAACTCTGTAATGTCTGGTCCTGTGTTAAGCATGAGAAAACTCAAAAGACATTAGATAGCTTGGTCCAATTCACATGAAGAAATGGCTGACGTAGGAGTTCCACCATGTCTATCTGGCTCCATAGCTTGCAGGTTTTTTTTTTTTTTTGTACCAGGAATCGAACTCAGGACTTTGTGCTTGCCAGGCAGGTGCTGTGTCACTGAATCAATGCCACTGGCAATAGCCTATGTTCTTGACCTCTGTCTTGGAAAGATGAGACAGGCTTGTCTTTGGAGCACAGTTGCTATGTGTCCTGTCTGATATCAGCAATCTGATGGTCACAGTTCTTCTCCCCCAGGTCCTTTTTCCTTTTGTGCCACCAAAAATATGCATGTTGGAATTACCACTTAGATGCCTTGTGGGCTGACTCAGACATCTTCCGGGTCATGTCTAGCAGATCCCCAACCAGCTTGTATTTGAATGCCTCTGAAATATAACTTGTCACTTCTTGCATATTTTGTTGGTAAACTGAAATTAAAAAGTATGGGTTTTTTTTCTTCCTTTTATCTAGTACTGGGAATTGAAGCCAAGGAATTGAACCTTTGCACTGAGCTACTTTTAAATGAATTGATTAATTTAGTTTTTTGACACAGGATCTTGTCATGTAGTTCAGATTGGCCTCAGTCTCACAGAGCTCTTCTCACCTCAGCCTGAGTGCTGAAATCACAAGCATGTACTATCATGCCCAGCAACTAGCCTTTGTTACATTTTTAATTTTGAGACAGGGTTTCACTGAATTTCCCAGGTTGGGCTTGAATTTGTGAATCATCCTGCCTCAGCCCCCCCAGAATCCTGGGATTCCAGATGTGTATCACCATACCCAACATTATTTTAGTGTTTTAAAACAAAATTTTTTTTGTTTTGGTAGACAAATGTAATTTTTAAATCTTTAAGAAATTCAAGCACACAATTTCAAAAATCTAACCCAATAAGTAGAGAAGGGAGACATTAATGTTACAGATTTTCCCAATCAAGAATCCTATTTCCATGTTCTATATCCCAGAGGTAACCTTACTGAAGTTTTTCTTCAGTGCTTCAAGAAATAGGCTGTGTGTGTGTATAAACAGATTATTGATACATTGCAAACTCTCTTTTCATTCATACAATTTTGGAGCAATTACATGTTCTGTACTTTGCTTCTTTTACTTAATATGTTATAGGTGGTTCCATATTGGTACTGTAGGTGACAAGAAATAGCAATTGCTAACATTTATAGAATGTTTATCATATATCAAGTACTTGTGAGTTCTTTGCATTTATTAACTTCATTTCTCACAGCAAATTGGCAAGTGTATACAGTTGAAGTGACAGTGAATCCAGGCATTCTGGCTCTCAAGCCTATTATTTAACCTCTGTGCTGGAATCTCTTTATGTTGTAGTACCTTTCATTTTCCAAAATTGTGTGCCTGGCCAGGAATCTTAAGAAAATAAGTATTTTGCTTCCTTAGGCAGGCAAGGAAAAGCAAATAGGAATAGATATTAGGTGAACTGTCTCATAATATCTACCACAAGTAGAAGGTGGCCTGTCCCTTCTAAGATGTTTCTTCGTGGTGTGCCTTATCTTGTAGCTATAGTTGTGGTCTGATGATGATAAATGAGAGCAAGTTTCCTAGGAGAGTTATACTTTTTGCAACCAATAAATGGTGGCTTAAAAGTTTGAACTATATGGTTGGTATTCTGTAGAGGAATGTGCAAACTGGATTAAACAAGAATCCAGTAGAATGACATGTTATAGTAACAGAAGTCTAATTTGAACCAGTAGGTGGGGTAGGGGGTAGGTATTAGTGAACTTGGGAAAGTGACTTAGTCTTTTTGTGCCTTAGTATACTAAACTGTAAAATGAGAATAACAATGACACCTCAGAAAGTTGAATTGAATTAAATGAAGTTCTGTGTAAACACCGAGGACAGTTCTTGGCACTTACCACTCCGAAAGTAGTAAGAGAATATATCAAAAGATGTCTACCCTGTTGGGGTTTTTGTATCTTTTTTTACCTGCATATTAGTAAAAAGACAGTCTAAGGTACTTGGCTTAGTTACTTTTCTTGTTGCTGAGGCAAAATACCTGGCATCCAAAGTTGAGAGTAGTTTTTTTTTTTGTTCTGGGGATCAAACTCATGACCTCGTGCTTGCCAGGCAGGCACTTAAGCCACTGAGCTAAATCTCCAGCCCCTAGAGTAGTTTATGGCTCACAATTTGTAGAAGTTTTAGCCCATAGTTGGCTGGCTTTAATGCAGGGTAGCATGTCTTAGGGGCGTGGTAGAGGAGAAACAGTTCATGGTGGATGGAAGGTAGCAAAGCAGGCAAGTGGCCTTTTTTTTTTTTTTTTTTTTCCCCTTTTATATTCTATCTAGGCTACTGGGATTACAGTGATACCAAAGCAATCAGTGGACTGATTTAATGGCTGACCCTTAAACCTAGCGCACCCTTAATGCTAGCATTGCACCATGAATCAGTCACATGTTCTAGATCCAGCTACCTCTGAAAAAGCTCCCATTTGTGACTGCTTGAGGCTTTGGGGAAAACATCTAGACACAAACTGTAACATTCTACCCCTCAACCTCCAAAGACTCATGTGCATCTCTTTATGCAGGTGTTATTTAGTCAATCTCAAAGAGTTGCCAAGGTCTTAACAGTTTGGGCACTACTGAAAAATCCAAGCCCAAAGTCTCCTCTGATTGAAGGCAAATTCTTAGCTGTGAGCCCCTGTACATATGAAAAGAAAGTAAAACACTTCCAACATACAATGACATAGGATAAACATTATCATTCTAAAAGGTACAAATAGGGAGATGGCAAAGAATGAGAACAAAGCAAGTCCAAAATCCAGCAGGGCAAACATTAAGTTCCATAGTTCCATGCCTATCATCCCTAGCAATCTGTGCCAAGTTGTGAACTCCAAGGGGCCCAAGCCTATAGCACTTCTGGTGATGATAGCGCCCAGGGCTTCTCTTGGGGGCTGACCACTCTCTCCTTGCAGTTTTTCCTCAGACAGTCCATGTTCCTGGCTTCTCCAAACTTTTGGGGTCTCCCCTCCACCTTTGACTTCACACACTGCCCTCTCAGGAGCACACAGCCCCCCTAGGCCTTCTGAAATCTGGGTGGAATCCTTCCTGACTCCACAAGTCTTGCATTCTGCATGTGCCTAAAACCAGCACCACATGTATGGTGCTAAGGTCTGCTTTCAGCTGGCACAGTAACCAGACTTTCTTCTCTCTTGGCTGTAGAGGTTGAGTGCCTGGATGTTGTACACTCTGAACACAGTTCCAGGGAACAAATTCTCTGCGTTGCCATCATTCTGGAACATGGTGCCCTGGAGCTCTTTTCTTAGTGCAGTCTTTCACCTTTGCAACTCTGAAGCTGCCAAGGCTGAAGTTGTGGTTTTTGTGATATCCTCAGGCTTTTATGTTTTCTTTTTCTGAAATACTTGGCTTTTCCTTGCTAGCCTTTTCAGTGACCAATTTCTCCTCTATTCCATCTTTGTAGCCACAGCTTTACTGGAGCTTCCTTTCTCACCAAACTCAAAATGTTTTAAATCATTCTGCTGGGCTCTTTGCTAATGATTCTCAATATAAGTCTGGTTAAAAGTGCCCAACAGTAGCCATGCCACTGTGTCAACATTAGACTGCCTTGAAATGTCTTCTGCCAGGTTAATTAGTCTGCTACCCTTAATCTCAGTCAGTAATAAAAGATCATGAAAATATAGTGCCTTGGACAAGATAGGAGTTTCTTTCTCTCTTATCTAATAGTGAAGATATAGGAAGGTGGGCTGGGGCTAGTTCCCCAGTTCCTACTGTCTTGTTATATGGCCACATTTAGTTACAAGACAGGATGTAAATTTAGACTCTAGTTGAACAGCTAAAGTGAGGAAGGAGGGTCTGAGAATACAGAGAAGAAACAGAATGGATGTTGGACAGCAGGCAAACCCAAGCTGATCTACACATTGGCTTTTTTTTTTTCTCCAAGTGCTCTTGGAAACATGACAGCTGACAGCTCTAGACTCACATTGTTCTATGATGGTAACTTACTTTGTTGCTGAGACAAAATACCCAATACCCAAAGTTAAGGAGGAAAGGATTATTTAGCTCACAGTTGTTGAAACCTATAGTTGGTGTTGTAATCAGGGGTTGTACACAGAACAATTAGAATCAGGACATGGAGTTTATAATATTTTTATGATGGTCACCCAGAGTTAACACAAGAAAATGCAGGAAATCTATTCATAACACCAAAGACAGAATATTTAGTCAAGGGCCTAAATCCCACAGCATTGTCCCACATGAGCCCAGATAAAGACCCTGAGCTCATGACAATGCCTCCCACGAGTCCAACTGGAGGTCTAGAGCCCACAAGAAGGACTCACGCCAGTCTCTTTCATGGATCCGTGATGAGAAGGCCCAAAGGTCAGCGGTGGAAGCTAGAAAGCCTATGCCAGCAGGGTGAAGGAGCTGTGCTGATAGGTCTAGGGTTCTGTGCTGGAGCCGAGAAGTCACACTGACAACAAACACCAGGGCTGTCCTGAAAAGCACCACGGCCATCTTCAGCGACATGGAGGCCCTGAGCTCCTCTGACAACAAGCACAGTCGAGTACATGCCAGGAAGCCAGTGTGACAAGTTCATCCTGGAGACCAAGCGGCACATGTCCTCCCCTCCGGAGGCAGGAAGCAATGCTTGATGTGGGGACCAGAGCTTCTCCAGGAGAACTTAACGGCTCAAACAGCAACATGTAGGAGAACCCACAACACCTCCACATTTCATCCATAACACCTTAACGCCTTTCCTTCTCCACATCTCCATTTATGCTGGCAACTTTCCTCAAGTGAAACATCTCCACTCAGCACCACGCTGATGTATCCAGCTGGCATCAAGTTGACCACCAGTTCTTAATCCGTAACAGTTCAGTAGCTCCAAAGCAGGGTGACATGGTAGAAGAGCATTGCAGAGGAAAAACAGTTTTGCGCATGTAGAAGGTAGCAAAATAGCAGTCTGTACCTCTCTTTTTTCCCTTCTAGGCTACCCCTGTTTCAGGTGGTGCTAGATACACGCAGGGTAGGGCACCCTTAATCCCAGCATCACACACCCTAGACCCAGCTATCTCTGAAAATCCCCCCCTATGACTGTGCAAAACTTTGTGGGGACATCTAGATACAAGCCATAATAGTAACCCTAAAAACAAGGTTTCTTTCTTTCTAGTTTTAATCAGGCAAATCCCAAAAAAAGTATTTAGTGACTTACGGTAAGTCCTGGAATTCTTGACTCAATCTTTGTGGCCAGTGGCACACAAACCCACTATGACTAACCCAATATGGGTTATGACTTTCTTCAGTAGTCTGTTACCAAACCAATGTAATTACTGAATTGAGAACTATTACCTACCACAAACAGTAAACCAGTTTATAAATATGTATTGATATTGTTTTGAAATTGTGTTAATAGTATCCAGGCGTGGTGGCACATACAATCCAGCACTCAAGAGGGTGAGGCAGAAAGATTGCCTCAAGTTTGAAACCAGCCTGGACTACACAGTGAGACCCTGTCTCAAAAAACAAAACAAAATGCTGGGAGCTGATCAAACCCTCAGATATCCATTAAGGGGTTGATGAGGACACAAGAAAGACAAAAATTCAAGATATAAGGGTGACTTGGAAAAGACTTGCTTCTAGTGAACAAGCTTACCACCCTCTACAGTCAGCTCATTTTTATTAGCCAGCAAGAAGGACAGGATGGCTTCATACATCATTTGTGACATAGTTGAAGAAGACTTTGAAAACTAAGGAACAGGTAAAACTTCAAAAGAGGTAAAGGTGAAAAAGGGAACATACACCCTTCTCCAAACCTGGATCACTGCTAGCTATGGAGCTAGCTTCCTTTCTTTGTTCTCAGTGGATAATATCTTGCCCCGAAAACATTGTGCCTATGAATTTTCCCCCACAAAGCTGGAAAACCTGTATTTCTACATAATTTTCTGTTCCCAAGGCAAGACAGCACAAGCCTCAGGACTGTGGGGCTTAAGGCATCATCTTAACTTTTACACAGCCCTGTCCCCAACAACAAAAGTGAATTAACAGCCATGATGTGTATCCTAGGAAGTCTCCATGGCAGCTCTCCCCAAGAACAGTGTATCACCAGACAGTTACTTTTATAAAAAGTTTCTTTGTTCTTGGAAGAGGCAGGTAGAAAGATCTTGCCTTGGTCTCTTTCCAGTTGACTTAGGACAGAAGATTTATTGGCTCACATAATGGAGAAGGCAATGGCTAGATGGGGCTTCAGGCTGGCTCCCAGGACTCGGAACAGTGTCTGTTGGGGATTTGTCTCTGGCCTTCACCTCTGCTTGCTTGCTTGCTTGCTTGCTTGCTTGCTTGCTTGCTTGCTTGCTTGCTTTCTCTGTCTTTGTGTTTTTTGAGACAAGGTTTCACTATGCAGTTCAGGCTGACCTTGAATTCACTTTGTAACCGAGGCTGGCCTCAAACTCCTAGCAATCCTCTGTCCCAGCTCCCCAACGCTGGGATTACAGGCATGTGTCACCACATCCGGCCTCACCTCTGCTTTTTTTTGAGTTGGCTTTATTGTGGGCTCCATAACGTAACCCCACAGTTCCAGTTATTGGTGGAAAGCACTCGCCATTGCCGAAAGAACCTCAGATTTGGTTCTCATTGTTACAAACCAGATACATATCTAGGCTCAAGTGTTCATTGTACCAGAAAGATAAAATATCCTGATGGACTAGCCTAGCTGTATATCCACATGGACTGCGAGTGAATGCCTGCTGATTGTCTGGGTAGAGATGTTACCAGGAGACTGGGGAGTGGGTCTGGGCAGGAAAAGTCATCAGAGCCTCCTCTTTTTTCTCAGTTGTCCATTTCCTACATTTACTCCTTGCCCAGGTTCCCATTACTGTTTGTCTTGGGAGGGATAGCTAGACCTGAATTAAGGATCAGAGAGACTGTTTCTTGGCCAAAGTGGAGTTTTAAAGAAAGAGCCCTTGGAGGGTAGCCCTCTGTCTAGAACTGCTTCCTCATGGCCCCCTGTGGTACCCTACGTAGAAGTCTGATTATGTGCCTGTGTGCTTGTCTCATTTCATGCTAACTTCCAAGGAGTTAGGTGGGGACTTGTGGGTTATCTAGCACATATTTAATGAGGTGGTTACCTGCATGTGAGCTCCCACCATGCCTCAGACAAATTTCAAATTGCCAGATCCCTGGTGCAGGGAATAGGAGTAAATGATTGATTTCAGACCATTTTGGTGACTGATTCTGTTTCACATGGCTGCACAGAGCCCTTATGGTTGGTTGGGATAGTGGTGGCTTCTGAATTAGTCAGTTCTGCATCAACCAATTAATTCACTTAGGACCTGGGGCCACAGTTCCTTTCTTAGTCACCAACCCATCTGGGCAATGGCTGACTTGAATTCAGGCAAACACTGCTCCTATTTTTTTTTTTTTTAAGAGAACAGAACAAAGCAAATCAGAACAAAACAATGCAAACAACACAGCACTTCACGACAAGACAACCGGTATCAACAGTAGCTTCTGTAATGTCACTGTTCTTTGAAAAAGTTGAGCATACCTTCACACACAGTAGGATCACACATAACATAGTATAAAACCATTTAAGAGAATGAAAGTATTACAGAACATTCAAAACCAAATAACCGATAATGAACAATGGCTACTATAATATCTCATTTTCTTTAAAAAATTTGTTTACACTTGTGGGTGTTAGAGGCCCAGAGGTCTGGTTGACGGCTGTGGCAGAGGAGGGGTCTGAGCAGACTCAGATTTACCAGGACCTTGGCAGACCAAGTGATTCGCTCTGCCTAAAGCCAGCTTGCTCTGGTCCCACCCTGCAACCTCCCTCCGCCCACCCTTCACCATTCCCCCGTCACGCCTACATGCCCACCCTGTATAGTCCCTGCACTTTCTGCAATAAAATTGGGTCTGGCCAACAGCCAGGTCTCTGGAGTTGTTGCTCCATCGCCACTTACCTCGGCCCCAGATCTACAGCGAGGGCCCATGAGACCTCAGCTGGCGCCCAAACAAGGGACCCCTGTGTGTCCCCCACCCCGAACGCCGGTAAGTGGCCCCGCCCACACGATGGGCCCTGCACCTCGCAATGAGCAGCGCCTACAGGCCTGGGCTCTCTCTGTCCTGTTGCAGGCTAGGCAATACAAAATTGCCTATAGAACCCTTTCCCAGTATTGGGAAATCTCCCTCCCCTTTGCCTTTGGGACCCTCAGACCTGGACTTTATTAATAAAAAGAGTACAAACCGCAGAGCGGCATGACGGCTGAGTATTACTCCTGAGCCGCCAGTCTACACTATTAACCATCCGCGCTTGCCTTACTGTGGCAGCCCTGCCAAAAGATAAAATCCCGGGAGACGTCCTGCTTCTGGCTTACTGCTCCAGCAGTTGAGAGCTCCGGACTCTGCGGAACGTGACTATCACAACAGCTAGAAAAAGATCTGTCCTTAATGCCTAGCCCTACTAAACCAAAAAATCCCTTTGATGAGGAAATAGATAAAAGACAACCCCTTCCCCCGAGGGGTCTGTACCCCCCAATAAACGAGCTCAAATATAAACAAAGTAAGCCGAACTCAGCACCGCGGGAAGCTGCCCTTTGTTCTCGGTTTGAGACAAAGGAGCATATACTCGTGCCACTTCCTAGCTCGGGAGGTTGTCCTACAGCGCCACCTAGTGGTCAGTCATTAGAACAGCAGTCTCCTAGGTGTCAATATTACCAACAAGCTCAAGGACACCAGTAACAGTCTTCCTGACAATGGGGTGAATACAATAAAGGCTTTTGCCAAACTAGAAATCATACAAAAAAACAGGGATTTATAGCAACAGGAAATGGCCAATACCTTACCTGTTAATCTGAACCAAAACCCCCAGCGGCTGTTACAATGGTACCCTTGTGATCATACAACGCTCAAATGCTTGCGAGAGGCTATTTAAAAAGATGGTTTACAGGGCCCTTTTGCCCAACAATTACTAGAAATTATTAATTTGGATCTTAATACCCCTATTGATTGGAAACAATTAGCTTGTGCTATCATTACCAGCGGACAACATCTTGATTGTTGGCTTTCTATAAGGATGAATGTGAACAACAAGCCTTAAGAAATCAACAAACTAATGTTCCCCTAGATTATGATTGCTTGGTAGGCGAGGGACAATACTCCACCCCTGTGATACAAGCTACGGGGCCACCACAATATTTTGATCGAGTTCGGCTAGCGGCCCTGAGGGCATTTTAACCACTGCAAAGTGGGGTCCACTCCTCAACCCAATGAGCTCCTCCAGGGCCCCAATGAGGACTTTGCCTCCTTTGCCTCTAAAGTAATGGAATCCTATAAACGCAAAGTCCACCACACAGAGGTGGCAGAAGCATTAGCTAAGGAACTTATCTTTAAAGGAGCTACTCCTACATACCAAACATTAATAGCCCCCTTAAGACATAAAGATTTAGATAGATGGATATTGGCCTATCATGAAGTAAATGCCCAGGCAACACATGCCCTCGCAGCTGCATTAGCAGCTCATTTGCAACTGGGGACCAACACCTCCCAGGAGACCTTGCCTTTGTGTTTTAATTGTAAGTCACCAGGACATTTTGCTAACAAATGCCCAACAACGGGGGACACTAAACCTAAGCTCCCTACAGTGTCCCCCAAATGTAGACATGGTTATCACTGGGAGAAAGACTGCCACTCTAAGACTAATAGAGAAGACAACCTTTTAAACTCCAAACAGGGCAACCTTCAGCCCGGCAACAAAAAAGGGACCCAATAAAGAACAAACAACTCACAGGTTTTATTGATATCAAGGATTGCTTCTTTTCCATCTCCCTACACCTAAAAACCAACCAAAATTTGCCTTTTCTATACCCCAAACTAACCACAATGTCCCTTGTGAGAGATACCATTAGACAGTCCGCTATAGATTTTAAAAGGTTACTTAGAAACTGCTGCGTTCTGCTTCTCTCACTGCTTCTGACAGGCCCTCAGGCAGGGGAGGACACCAAAGCCTCCATTGAGCTTGGAGTTGGCCAGACAAGGAAGGTAAAGAAACAATGTTGCTTGTTTCAGCTGCAGGGAGAAATCAGGGTTATGGTTCAATCTACTCAACACACAGTTTAAATCTCCCTAGATTATTGTATTGCTCAATTGTCACAGGAGAGGCCAAGGTACCTAAATATAAAATACAGTTTCCATTTTCTTTATACCTTACCACTAAAATTTGTTGTAATCTTCAGGTCTAAAAGTAACTAAATGTGCTCAAAATCAAAAAAACAAAAACAAAAAGGGAGAGTTCATCTCATAACAGATTTCATTTGGCAGTGTATACCATTTAAAATATTTAAATTCTAATAAAGATGTAACTATCACAGCAGAAAGATAATGCAATCAAAGTCTAAAAAGAGCCTGTTGGAAATATCTTAATATTGTTGTACTCTAACCAAAGCACTGCCATCCTGTTCTGTATGCGCTGTTTTCCTTGTCCCTAGTTTCTTTTTTTTTTTTTTAAATTTTTTTTTATTTAAAGAGGAAAAAATAAACCAAAATAAAACAGAATAAAGGGTAGCGACAATACAGTATTTCAAGGAAAAAAGGAGGAGTACAACAGCAATAAAACCTAAGAAATTATTACTTGACTAATTACATACTGACTTCTTTGAGATAGTTGTTCAAATTACAAAGTTAAAACATGTAAAGTAGACATTCAAACAGTGAGACTGTTAACAGTTCTGCTCC
>PVJX010045497.1:0-12692 GCA_004027295.1 Dolichotis patagonum | reverse complement strand
ATGGATCAAAGATCTAAATATTAAAACAGAAACACTAAAACTGCTGGAAGACAAAGTAGGTAAAAACCTCAAAGATATAGGGGTAGGAAGAGAATTCATGAACAAGAACCAAAGTACATGGGAAGTACTTCCCAGAATCAATAACTGGGACCACATCTTATTAAAGAGTTTCTGCATGTCAAAAGAGGTTTCCAGCAGAACGAAAAGAAAACCCACAAATTGGGAAAAAATCTTCATTGACAGCGCCTCAGACAAAGGACTTTTGTCTAGAACTTATAAAGAATTAAAAAAAAATCAGACCCTCGAAATTCAAAGACCCAATCCAAAAATGGGCATCTGAAATGAATATACAGTTCTCAGATGAAGAAATACGAATGGCAAATAAATACATGAAAAAATGTTCATCATCATGAGTCCTGAGAGAAATGCAAATTAAAACCACACTGAGATTCCATCTCACTCCAGAAAGAATGGCCAAGATAGAAAACACTACCAACAACAAGTGTTGGAGAGGCTGTGGGGAAAAAGGAACTCTTCTCTACACTGTTGGTGGGAGTGTCGACTAGTGCAACCACTGTGGAGGTCAGTCTGCAGATTCCTCAAAAAGCTGGGTATGGAAGTCCCATTTGACCCAGCTATACCGCTTCTAAGAATATTCCCAGAATAACTGAAAACATCATACCACAGTGATATATGTGACCCATGTTTATAGCAGCACAATTTGTAATAGCCAGATCTTGGAAACAACCTAAGTGCCCATCAACTGAAGAATGGATAAAAAAGTGGTGGCATTTTTATACAATGGAGTACTACTCAGCTATAAAGAATGATCACATTGAGATATTTATAAATAAATGGACACAACTTGAGACCATTCTCTTAAGTGAAATAAACCAAACTCACAAGGGTAAATACCATATAGTCTCCCTAATGTGAGATTTGATAAGAGTATATAAGCCTTTATGGTAAGCATGAGGCCCCATCTCATAGCTTCGAAGTCTTTCAAAGTTTTAAATCATCAGTTGGAATGGTGTTATCCTGTTTTGTTTGACTATACCATACTTGATGATATGAATAGCTATTTTGAAGAAAATAAAACATTATGACAGCTATTGCTGATTTAATATCATCCTTCTTAGAAGTCCTACCATGCTTTTTTTGTTCTACTACCGTTGGTTCTATCTATCACTTTGTGTCTTATTGGAATTTGAATATGTGTGATAGTTCAAACAAATTTTTTTTCTTTTTTATCAAAAATGAGATATTATAGTACCCATTGATCATTTTCTGTTATTCGGTTCAGAAAGCCTTGTAATTCTTTCACTCTATGCATGGCTTTATACTATTGTGTTATGTTTGATATTACTGTATTTGAAACTATGCTCAACTATAGCAGAGTAAGAGATATGGTGTTATCTACTGTTGATGTCCAGTTGACTTAATGTAAAGTACTGTGTTGCCTATGTTGTCCTGTTCTGATCTGCTCTGTACTGCCCCCTTTTGTTTTATTCTCTTTCAAAAAAAAAAAAATTCAAAAATCTATGGCCACTAGAGAAATGCAAATTAAAACAACACTGAGATTCCACCTTATTTCAGAAAGAATGACTATGTCAAGAAATCAAATAATAACAAATATTGGTTAGACTGCAGGGTAAAAAGAAACCTTATACTTAACTGGTGCACAACCACTCTGGAAATAGTATCATGATTCCTCCATAGTAAAAACAAATTCCATTTGACCCAGGTATTCCCCTTCTAGGTAATATCTTCCATAAATAATTTTTAAAAACATTATATTGCAGCAATACATGCTTATCCATGATTACAATAGCACTAATCAGTAAATCTTGGAAGTAGCCTGTATGTCTAGCAACAGACAAATGGAAAAAGACAATGTGAAACTTACAATGGAGTATTTCTTTACTATAAAAGATAAACATGAGTCATTTGGAGGAAAAAGTATGTAACAGGTGTGGTAGTGCGCGAATGTAATCCCAGCACTGAGAAAGCCTGAAGAAGAATTGAAAGTCGAAGCCAAGTCTTAGCAATGCAACAAGAACCTGTTGGCGGTGGAGGCAGGGGAGACTATTAAAAGAATGGGGACGTAGCTCTGCAGAGTGGCTCAGTGTGACCCCGGTACAAAACAAAACAAAGTTCAAAGAAAAACGATTGCAAACAACATTTTCACTGAACTCTAGTGTCCTTAACAATTGTTTTTAACAAAAATTAAAATAAAGAAAAGAAAGTAAAGTGCTAGGAAATGAGCTTGTTTCTTAGATTTGCCTCTGGGAAGAAAAGAAAACCAGTATGAAATTATAATCACATCAGGAACCTGTGTGTGTGCTTAATTTTTTCCAGTATCAGGAGGAACATGGAGTCGGTTAGACTGATATGCAAATTCATTTATATATATATATATATATATATATATATATATATATATATACTTAATCTTTTTAATTTATAAAAAAAGTTAAACAAAGCTTCCTAACAAAATATTAGGAGAATAGCAATGGTTAGTACATTGAGTGTTGCTTTTTTTTTTAAAGCAGTTAATCAGCATATAAGATATGGCTTATAAAATTCTCCAGACAATATTAACACAAATCTTTCTTTGCAATGATCTAAGAGAAACTAATAGTATAGCTATCTTGTATTTTGAGTACTAAATGGACTGATGGATTAATAGAAAAAAAATTCATATCTGCTACCATCTCTGCCATCGTAGCTAAAAACATAAATGCTAATATCTGAAGTGAGTTTCATGGTAAATCAAGTTTTCTCTTACAATGGACCCATTTTATTTCTCTCATATGCTTTGGATATGAGACTCTGTCATAGACTAAGTCTGTCATAGACTTTTCATTGTATGGAATAGTCCTGAGATAAAATGAATTTAGTAAAAAGTAAATACTAAAATTTGAGTAGAAGTCAGTGTGTATGCTGTGTTAGTTTACTCATGCCATTAAAACAAAATACTAAAGGGTGAGTGGCTCATATTGTGAAATGTGTTTCCTCACAATTCTGGGGGACCGCATGTCTCAGGTCAAAGCTTCTAGAGGCTCTTCCAGAGAGAGCTTTCTTCCCGGCTTTCGGGTGGTCAGCTTTTCCCAGTGTCTTATACCGCTTTCCTTCTGTAACAAGGGGAGGCTCAGGTGTCTCTGCCTCTTCCTATGATCACATCAGTCCTGTAGGATTCGGCGTGTGGATCTATGGCCTCATTTAACCTTAAACACCACTCTCAGGTCTCCGTCTAAACAGTCACGCTGGGCTTACAGCTTTCATATACAGTTTCAGGAGATACAATTCAGTCTGTAATGGCCTCTGGTATCATAGAACTCAGCTTCTTTTTCTACTGAGTTTTTCTCAGAATGCTATTCCTCAGTCTATCATTTTCTCTTTTTTTATGGCAAGCTGCTCCTCAGTTTTTCTATCTGGTACCCCTTCTTGTCACTTTGTGTCTAACATTTGTCAGGTGACTATCATATAATTTGCCATTTGTGGACAACTATCCTTCCTTGCTATCTCTGTACAGAATCAGTTTGTTACAGTTCATCTCTTTCCATTTTTCTTTTTGTTTTATCTGATTTGTGTTCCTGTGCCTGTAGTTAACTTCCCACTGCAACTTCTGTCTGTATTCAGTTTTTGTTATATTCTTGAATTATCTGTGTGTGTGTGTGTGTGTGTGTGTGTGTGTGTGTGTGTTTCTGGGGATTTAATTTAGCACTTTCATGCTGAGCTACATCCCCAAACCTGTTTTTAAATTGTTTTTATTTTTGAGTGTATGTTGCTCAAGGTGGGCTCAAGCTTGAAACCCCCGTGCCTCAGTTTCCCAAAGAACTGAGATTACAGGCATGAGACACCACACCAGGTATCCTAGATTCTGTTTACCACAAAACTATTCTTTGTCTCTTTACTACTATGCTTCCAAGAGTTTCATATTCAGAAGATCTACTTTATTTGGGTTTTCTGTGGACTTTGATCCAATCACCCCAGGATAGCAACAATACAAGGCAGAGTATTTCCATTCATGAAAAGGCTCTTGATAGAACCTCACAGAATGCCAGGATCTTTTTTAGATATAATTTGAGAGCCATAAGTAGTAAACTCTAAAGTTTGTTTACACGTAAGGCTTACTTTTTAGCCACTTATATCACAATAAAGCCTATTCAATTGTCATATCCCATTACATACTATGTTGCCTTAAATAAGAACAAAGAATGGTGGCTCAAAGGTCATCAACTCTTTATAGCAGACGACACAGAAGCTCAGAGGGGTAGATGACCATTTTTTGTACACAGTAAAGAAGTCTGTAGAGCTGATGGTTATACCAAATTTTCTTATTTCTGTCTGGTATCTTCTTGATAATATATTACATGTTAATTTTTAATCTCGAGATTTAAGGACTCTATCTTTTTATAAAATTTGAAATAACAGGGTTTTTTGGGGTTTTTTTTTGTTTTTTGTTTTTTTGGTACCAGGGATCGAACTCATGACCTCGTGCTTGCCAGGCAGGCACTTAAGCCACTGAGCTAAATCCCCGGCCCAAAATAACAGGTTTTGTACAGATAAGTTGTCCTTATGTTCAGATACATATTTTCAAAAACTTTTTATACCAACAGTCATAAAAATTCTCTTAAAAGTTAAATTTAAATCGAATTCACAAACATCCTATCCTTCTCAACCTTACCTCATGATAAAGTCAAAGCACAATATACTAAAAAACAAATCTGAGAAAGGCACTCTACTTCTTAATATGTCCCAGTGACTACTCTTTTCTAAGAAAAGTCATTTTTTTCAAGGTAATTTTTCCTACTCTTTCAACCTTCTTTTAGCTAAATTTCACTTTGGACAAGAAAACACACTCTGTCCAAGAAATGCTAAAAATGCTTGCATTTATCCAAAGCCTCCTTTGCTCTGTTGCCTTGTTCTACTCTTCCTCAAATTAAATTTTTCCTTTGAACATTGCTGTAATTGCTAATTTACATATATTTAGTGTACATGTACATTACAACATGCTCCTGAGAAACTAAGATTGTGTAGCACATTTGCACTAATAGTTTACACAGGCGTAAAACAAAACATAAATTTTTGAAGCTTATGAAGAGGTATGAAAGAAGAGTCATGATTCCTCAGGAAGATGTAGCTATCAAAGCTTTAACACCTGTTTGAAAATGTTAGTATTAGGTTTGAAGAATTGAACTGAAGATTAAAATATGAAAACAGGTTTTAAATTTAGAAATAATACTGATAGATCATTAAAAAGACCAATATTTCCTTATGCCTACTTGGATTTCTTAAAAATAGCTTATGAGGTAAACTTACAAAGAAGTAGCAAAATTTAAACATTCAAAAAACAGAGGAAAGTAGTTGAATTGTGTTATTGAAATAAATTCAAGTTCACTTAAAACCTTAATGCATGCATTTTTAAAAAATAGTTTTTCCTGTAATGTACTTGGAATATTTTCAATAAAATAACTTTCATGTATACTGACAGTTTGCTTTTTATTTGATTTTTATATTTGTTTTGTCTAAATATGTATTTCACATTGCATTAAATAGTTATAATGCTCCATCACAGAAAAATAACATTATCTATATCTTATTTTCAATTTAAACTATTAGAAGATGTAAGACTTGTTCAATCAGTATAGTCAGAACTGTTAAGGAAACTGAATTGCAGCAAACAGCTGATCTATTAAAGCCAAGAAAACAAAAATTATTGTAGAAACGTGAGTTTAAGTTATGATATAGGCTAGGCAATGAAAATCAACAAATTAAATCAGAAACCAATGATAACTATACTTTCAAAGTCTTCAAATCAGTTTAAGAATGTGAAGTCCACTGACATTTTAAATTTTTTAATTGTTATTCATTCTTTATTGTGATAATATTTTCAAATTTATGGGTCTGCAGGAAGCTTTATGATGATTCATTATTTCTCAATCAGCTGTTTTTTTCTAATAATATAGCTACATTTGAATTTGCTCTCTTAGCTTTCTTGAATTTATCGAGGAAATTCAATTATTAAAATTTCACTAAGTAACATTTTTTCATTTCAAAAGTGATATTTCATTTCTTTTCTGGAAAGGGTGTGTATTCCTAAATGCCAATATCTCTGAATAGAAGCTACTTATTTAAAAAGGCTATTTTCACTCTTTTCTTCTCCACAAAAGAAAAATCAAATATCTTTATTAAAAGCTTTTTAATTAATAATGCATGATATGATGCTGGCAAACGTTTTTACTTTTTGTAATTGTCAATAATTTTACTTTTAAAATGTAATTATTCATCAAGTGTCTATACACATGTACATATAGTGCATCTATAATGCACAAACTTAGCTATGTAATATAAAATTGAGTCACTTTCCATATTGAGAAAAGATTGGAACATCACTTGGATCCTGACTTAGCGGATTCATGGTGAGGGGATGTGCTTCCACTCACCTGAAAGCTCGTGTATGCCAAAGGCAGCAGAGTGATGTCTGTCTTTCTTTAAATGAGTGATAACTGCTTGAAATAGAAATTTCATGTTTTTAATCTCACCTACTCTCCTTATAAAATACATACTACAGGATCTTTCTCTTGTATCTTGTACTAACAAAAAAGGAAATAAGATGGTGGGCTGGGTGTGTTTCTAGCTCATTTCAGTGGGTGGAAGCAGCACTTGCAACTACTCAGTAGTGGTAGGTTTTATGAGAAATTCAATGAAATGGAAAATTAGCACTACGTATGAAGTGTGGAGGGCCACAGTCTAGTGGTACTGCATGAAACCGGTGAGGACACTGGAGGAAATATTTTGGGAGATATTATAGGCCAGCCATACATATAGTTGTGTCATAAGGATAAAAACAAACATTGTGAAAGGTAGGAGAAATTTACATTTTGTGAAAAACCATGTAGGGAAAGTGTGGAGAAGAATTGGGGGGGCAGAAATGAATGCATATATGAGTTGAATAGTTTTTAGCCAGTCATCTTATATGTGTTGAGAGGGAAACTGCCAATTAAGTGTACATGCACATGCACATAGCATATAGGCAGAGTATACAACCTTCAGTGCTTTATAAATATCACTTTTAAAATGAGTCTGAGGTGAATGCACTTGAATATCACATGATTTTTGCATTGCATTTATTTATGGAAATGTTCCTTTTACATGAAACTAGGATGATGTATTTCCACTGGTGGTTCTTTTTGGTGTAATCTGGAAATAACTCAGTAAAGTACACTTCTTTCAAATCTTTTCAAGCCATATATTCTAAGGAAATACTGCCCAAAGAGACATTTGTATATAAATATATACAATGTGGAACATAATCCATTGCAAAAAACTAAAAATAACAAAATCTGAAATTAAGAGAAAAATCAATAATAGACAAGACTAATAGGTAATGACTCCATATGAAGAGAGTGATTAATAGTAACTTAAAATGATACTTTTAACATAGACTATTATAAAATAATTTAAAGATAAAATTAACTAAAAGTAAATACTCAATTTTTGAGGTATCTTGGACCTACATATTGTCAAGAATATATGAGGTAAAAAATGAAGATCAAACTGGTAACGTTAAAAACCTAGGAGTGGCTGAATCTAGTGACTTAATAAAATGTAGGTACTATAATTCTTTTTGTTGGTATTTGCAAAGCTTAGAAGGATCCCTGCTTTGCGCTCTTCTCTCCTACAGAGTAACTGTACTACCTGTAATCCAACAGCCACAGCCCATCTGTCAATTTCTAAAAGGCGATCTGATTCTTAGAATAGGCAGGCTTTTCCTTTGTCGCCAAGAAGGATGTCGGGCGAATTCCTGTTAGAAAATAGAAAAGGACAAAGTTGAGCAACAGAAAGCAGCTGTTTGGCTTACTTGTAACTACACTTACTGGCTCCAACTACCATTGCTAGGTTGCTGCCTCAGGTTGTATTAAATGTACATGGATTCTTGCAATAATTTCCACCTTCAGAAGCATTTTAAAAATGTAAGAAGGTACTAGAGAATAGATTTTTATTTGCTCCAGAAATCACAACAAATGTGAAATGGTTGATTTTTCAGAGAGGCAGATACTGAAATATTTAGACTATCTTGTCCCCAAGGCAGATAAAACTTTTGAATAACATAACAGGTAACCTCATGTGCCTTTCCATTACCAACAATGTTCAACAGGTGACTGTTACTTATTGACAGAAAAATCCTCCAGGACTTCCTTGTTAAATAATAGGATGGGTTAGGTATCTTAAAATCTCTCTGCCAACACAAAAATTAAAGAATAGGAAAAAATGAATCTGGAAAGACTTTTGTTATAGTCCATGCATTTACTATGCATTTAACAGTGCCTAAGTAGGTAATGTTTTTAATCTTTCTGATAATTTATATGGCATAGATAATGCCACTCTAAAATATTTTCAAGAAAGCTAGGGAATAGTTACTGAGAATTTTATTTTTGTAATGAATTTGTTAATTAACTGTGTGACATCATATTGCACTGGAGATCATGCAACTCCACGTCAATGAATAAGAAATAAATGATTAGAACTAAATGGTTGCACAACAGACATTACACAAAAATGTGAGTCTCAGGAAAACACTGAAGTCGTTTACTGCTAATTGATATTGAATGAGAAAAGTCAATTTCTTTAATAGTTTAAAATTTTTCAGTACATTTGACTATTATGAAAATAATAATTTTAGAAAGTGGTTGATCACTACCGTAAGAAAAATGCTAATATCTAAAATATTAAACAAGATGCCATGTATAATAATAAATATCAAATATCAATGCTACTCTAATAAGTACTATAAAATACCTCTAATTTATTTATTATAATCTCTTAATCAGGTACTAGTACTCATCTTTTACAGAGGAGAAAACCAAGTGTCAAATAATGAAGTTTCTTGATTATTGACACATAAGTGTAACAAGAATTTATAGTCAAGTTGAGTCAAGTTAATTAACAGGTATTTACTTTTGCCAATCACCAAATGGTTTAAATGACCAAGTATTATCTCTGTCTTATTTTACCATTCAGTGTGATTTTGAGGGGTTAGCGGAAGTGTATGATTAACAGATATTAATAAAAGTGTGTTTCTTTCATGCAGTAGTATCACTGACCGGCAATGTCTTGAACTTTTCCAAGACTTTCTGTGTTCGGTTGACAAATTAATATAGAAAATCTGCAGAACTGCATAGATTTGGGAGTTCACCTAAACACAGCATACATCACTTTCCCAGTCCAGAGCCTTGTGATATAGTCCCAATTAGTAGTAGAGGCTGAGGGATAAATTTCATATGCCTAATTAGTCCAACTACTTAAACATTTAATTTCCAGATCATTCGTTATGGCTGCCTACATGTACTGTAATGTACATAGTCAGGCTTTTATTCTTTTTATTTTGAAAAATAGAGGCTAAAATCAATTATTTTGCTTAATACACAGAGAATTAAGTGGCTACACTTAGCAAATGAAACATTTTCAAAAACCAGATTAGAACATCAATCATTCAAGATTCTTATATAATAGCAGAATTGAGCTCTATTTTGGTTTAGAAATGCTATTTTCCCCAAAAGTTCATATATAAATGGATTGGTATACAAATCATGATATTGCTGCAAGGAACTAGAAACTCTAGGATGTAGAGCTGGAGGAGGAACTAGAAACTGTAGGATGTACATAAGGTAAATTAGGTCCTTGCATCCTATCCTTAAAGGAGTATTAGGACCTTTATATCCATTCTCTTATCCATTCTGCCCAGAAGGGGATTCTCCCCAAGTCCTTGAGTGTGCTAAACAAGCACTCGGCCACTAAACCACATCCTTAGCCCCTTATGCTTTCTATGTTAACACTTTTGTCAGAAATTTATTGACTATTCATTTATAACTCTAATGATTCTATTTCTGGATCTTCCAAACTGTTTTACTAATCTCTCTGAATGCATTTTTACAGAGGGTAACAATGTTCAATTCATTATATATTGTTATCTTTAAATTAGTTGCTCAGAGGACAAGATAACTGCCTTAAATTATTCGAGCTGTATTAGCACAAACCTTTCTTTTCAATGAACTAAGAGAAATTAGTAGTACAGTAGTAGTATATTAACTATCATACATATATGTATAATTTCAGCTTTTCACACTAGAAAGACAATACATTGTTTACACATGTTTATCTGATTTATTTCACTTATAAATTTGGTCTCTACTTGCATTCATTTACCTATGAAATTCTCAATTTTATCCTTCTTTGTGCCTAAGTAGTACTCCTCTGTAAAGAAATATCACATCTTTTTTATTCATTCATCAGTTGATGGGCATTTAGATTATATTACACACCAGTCTGTACTCCCACCAACAGTAGGAAAGGGCTCCCTTTTCACCATAGCCCCTACAGAATTTGTTATTAATTGATCTCTTGATAATAGCCATTCTTTCTAGGGTGAGATGGAATCCCAGTGTTTTTTAATTTGCATCTCTTGAATGACCAGTGATGTTGAATGTTTTTTTCATATATTTATTTGCTGTTTGTATTTCTTCATCTGATAATTGAGTGTTCATCTCAGATGCCCATTTTTGGATTGGATCTTTAAATCTGGGAGGTCTGATTTTCTTGAGTTCGTTATATATTCCTGATAGTAAACTTCTGTTTGATGAACAGCTGGCAAGCATCTTTTCCCCTTTGTGGACTGTCCTTTCATTCTGTTGGTGGTTTCTCTTATTGTGCAAAAAACTTTTTAACAAGATGAGATCCTGGTTGTTGATTCTTTGTGATAGTTATTATGGAACTGGCATTTTATTCATGAGCGTTTTGCCTACTGCAATGTATTTAAGAGTTTTACCTATTCTATCTTCCAAAAGTTTTAATTTTTATGTTTTAATACTTAGATCTTTGATCCATTCCAAATTTAGTTTAGTGTATGGTGAAAAATGAGTCCAATTTTAACCATTGGTATGTGTAGATCCAATTTTTCCAGCACCATTTATTAAACAGGATATCTTTCTTGCAGTGAATTTACAAACTTACAGGTTTGTCAAAGATAAGGTGGCTTAGTATGTCTGGAGTTATGTCTGCATCTTTTAATATATGCCTTTGATCTTTGGGTCTGTTTTTTGTGTCAGCATCTGTGCCCCATTGGTTGTTCAGGTGGTTGCTATTTAATTTCCATGTGTTTGTAAAATTCATGTGGTTTCATTTGCCATGGAATTCCAGTTTCATTGCATTAAGTTCTCATAATATGTATGGAATAATTTCAATTCCTTTGCATTTACTTAAAAATGTTCTATGAGCTAATATATGGTGTATTTTAAAGAACATGCCATGTGTATCTGAGAAGAATGTGTAGTCTGGTGTTGTGGGATGGAATACTCTGAAGATATCTCCTAAGTCCATTTGTTCATAAGTTTGGTTTACTTCTAATGTTTTACTGTTGATTTTTGTCTAGTTAACCTGTCTTTTTTATGACAGTGGGGTATTAAGTTTCCCCAACACAATTATATAAGGGCTTATTTAATTTTTCATGTCCACTGGTATTTGTTTTATATAGTTGTGTGTACTGGTATTTGTTGTATATATATTTACGATTGTTACATTCTCCTTTTGGATTGTTTTCTTTACATGGGTGCAGTTACTCTCTATCTCTATTAAACAGTCTTGGCTTGAAATTCTCTTTGTCTACAAATAGAATACTCACTCTGACTTTTTCTTGGTTCCTGTTGCATGGAGTATTATTTTCCATCCTTTGACTTTTAGTCAGTAAATTTCTTTTTGAATGAAATGTGTTTCTTGTATGTAGCATATAGTTAGATCTTGTTCTAGACCCAGTCTGCCAATCTTCTATGTCTTTTGACTGGTGAATCAATACCATTAGCACTGATGGGATAACTGATGTGTATTGAGCTAACCTTGTCCTGTTATTTTCCCCTTTTCCCCCTTTCTCTGCTTAATTGTTTGCCTTGCCTGGTGAGTTACTTCTGTGGGTTTCATGAAGTTGTAGTTCTTGTTCTTTCTTTCTCAAATGTTGTTTAAAATGTTTTGGAGTGCTGGTTTGGTGGCCATAAATTATCTCTGATGTTCTTTGTCATTGAAGTATCTTATTTCTCCATCAGTTTTGAAAGATAGTTTTGCAGGGGATATTAATCTTGATAAAGGTTATTTATCTTTAGAATTTAAAATACTTTACTCCAAGCTCTCCTTGACTTGAGAGTTTGTGCCAAGAATCAGCTTTGATTCTGATGGGCTTTCCTTTATTGGTAATATGTTTCTTTTCCCTAATAGCTGTTAAGATTCTATTCTTGTGTTGGGTTTCTGTTATTTTGAGTATGATATGTCTGGAGATATATATATATATATATATATATATATATATATATATATATATAATCATGGCTAATAAGAGTTCTATATGCCTCACTTATGTATATATCAAATGCTTTTTCTCTACTAGGGAAGTTTTCTGCCATGATGTCTGTGAATAGTTTTCTAGAATCATATGTGGTATCTCCTACTTTTTTCATTGACTCCAATCAATTTGTCTCACCTAGTAGCTGCTGGATTGAGTTTTCATAGTCCCTTTCTCTTTGGGGGAAATCTTTCTTTTCCTGATCACTAATGGCAAGGCTGTCTTTGATATCTGAGACCCTAGCTTCATATTGTTCTAATCTACTTCAAGTATTCAGTGTAAATTTTATTATTTTATTATT
>PVJX010045496.1:0-12677 GCA_004027295.1 Dolichotis patagonum | reverse complement strand
GGGCTGTTCTGATCCACGCTCAGGGCTGCTCAAGCCAGTTGCATCGGCGCGGGTTCAGTTGCTCAAGTTGATCTCAGACACGAATTCAGGCCGCGCAGTGAGAGTGCCGTGCTTGCCGATCTTAGCTTCTCTGATGGTAGCCCCAGGACCTCATATCTTTGATTTCAGTTTTTTCTGGGTTGAGAGAGTCCATCTCCCTCTGTTTAGGTCTCTCCAGGGTGTTCTATTCTGGCATTTGAGCTGTCTCTCTCAGAGAGGTTCCATATCCTGCTACCTATAGGTCCGCCATCTTTTCTCTGGTTTCTCAAATTCAAGATTCTTAATTGCCTTTAGACATCTGGGTCATGGCCTGCCCCATTGACAAAGGACTTGCTTGGTAGCATGCTCTTTGGAGAGTTGTTTATGGTCCATCCTTGAAACTTCCTGGTATGGAGATACTAATTTCTGTTTCAGAGATTTTTGAGACAATTAAAGCAAACGTAGTAAGCAAATGATGCCCAGCAGAACCCTAGGTGGCAATGCAGCTAGGGCAAACAGCGCAAAATGTGGCTTTCAAGAGCAGTGGGAGAAGATCCTGCTCAGGTGCCAAGGAGCTCTTTGACCCAAATGCCACTTCTCCTGGGGGCTGGTGGGGTCTGCGTGGTGGCTCTGGGTCAGAGGCACACCTGCTACCAAGGCAGAGCTCGCTAAAGGTGTAGGGAGCTTAAGGATTTGTACAACTAAAAATATCAGTATTCTCGAGGCATAGTGGGTCATGACTGTAATCCTATCACTCTGGAGCCTGAGGCAGGGGGATTCAAACTTCAAGCCCAGCCTTAGAAACTTAGTGACTTAGTGAGGCCCTGTCTCAAAACAAAATATGAAAAAGGGCTGGGGTACAGTTTAGCACAAAGACCCTGGGCTCATGCTCTAGTACCAAAAATAACCAAAAAAAGTTTTGCCTAAATTTTGATATCCAGGGTGAAATCCTTTGTTATACTGTTTAAATTCCTGAGTTGGTTGCTTTAGTATTATTGCTTGTCTGCATACAACTTGATCTTCACAAACATCTTTTGAGTTAGGACTTTTGCTTCCCTTTTCTTTTCTTTTCTTTTCTTTTCTTTTTTTCTTTCTTTTCTTTTATTCCCATTCCTATATGGCTTCCCAAATAGTTGGAGATTGGCCAAAATGAAAGACCGAGCATATGTGTACTTTATCCACTACTTGGGAGGCAGACTTAGATTTCAGTTCTGTGAAGTTAAAGACAAGAGTTAATTTTTTTTTAAATAGGATGGATGGATTGATTTCGAAAAAGGTCACAGAGATTTTTGAAAGTACATAGCATTGAGGCCCTCATTCAGATCTGCATTTTAAAATCTCAAACTGTAGTTTGTGATGAGTTTTGGACCCTTGAGAAGTAGACAATTTGCTAGAGAAGGATGGCACTTAGCCACACCTACTCCAGTGCTTTGAACCTGGAATCGAGGAAACTGAACCCTAGAGAAGTCAGGAGCAAAGTCTTGCAATTGCTGGGACTGGAACCTGCTACCCTGTCGGATGTCAACGTTCTTTTGTGGGTGGATAAACCCCCGTTCCCTTACTGGGAAGCAAAGCTCATTTTCTGTGAGGTCCTACATTAGCCACTCTCTCATTCTGAATCATTCCTAACACACCTAGTCTCAAATGTTTTAATACTGCATTAGAGTCCCTTGGATATTGAGTAGGATTCTGACCTTTGCCCCCGTTACCCAAATGGGTGCGTGTAGTACAAAACAATTTTAATAAAATACTTAAAAATCTTATGGAACAGGGATCTAGCTCATTGGTAGAGTGCAAGCTCTAGGCTGGATCTCCTGCATTAAAAAAATCATTACATAGTTTTTCTTTTGTCTTTTTTTTTTAAGTTAATACATGTTGCTGTTTTGGGGATTTGGTACATGCATGTATGTATCTTGATCATGGTCAATCCCATTACCCTCCTTTTCCTCCCTTTTGCTGGTCTTTTTTCCTGTCTCCAGAAGTCTATCTTGTAGCTCCCTATCACATTAATTCCATTCTACTTTCACTCTCCAAGCATCCTAAATGTTTCAAAAGCCAACAAAGTTAGCCACCCTTGGACAGCTTGTCACCTGACTGCTTGTTTTTTCCGTCCCCTAGCAGCCACAAAGCTTCAGGGTTAAGCTTATAGGGTGACAATGCACTGATACGATCACTAAATATTTGTTTGAAGTTCCTAACTTTTTGTCATGGCAAAAAACAAGAAAATCACATTATATCATGAGTGTAAGACAGCGAACGTTGAAACTGGTAAACATTGTGGTTTTTCATCTCCATGGTGCAGGGGTTGATTTTATATTTCTTGTCTTTTAGAGATAAGACAATCAGTTTATGTAAGAATGCATTCAGCTCTTAACGTGCTTTTAAAAATATCTTCTGAAAACATTTAGTTTAAAAACATGCTGACCATTTTCTATGTGTATGTAAAACTGCATCAAAAGTTTTTTCTTCTGTGCTACTTAAGTAAAAATAGAATAAATCATGTTCTGTTTTAGGGTCCAATCTCTCTTTTCTTCCATTACAATATTTTTTCCTCTGGAATCTCATAAAACTGGGTCATGGGATAATGTGTTGCCATGGCAGAATCTTAGTTAAGTTTCTGTCTTCTTTAGAGAAACCTTCAGTTGTTTCAAATCTTGAATATCCTGGCTCTCTGCTTCTTTTACTTCTTTATTTAGTACTGAGCATTTATGGTCTCTTTGCTCTGTTGGTAGCTGACCCCTGTGTTCTCATCTGTTAGAGATTTTTACTAAAGACTGAGGGAGATCTCTTCCAGAGAAGTGTTATATTTCTCCCTGCCAGGAGGGTTTGCAGTTCAGGAGAGCAGCATCTTCTTGGTTTTAGTGACATTTGAACATATGCTCATATTTTCTACTGTTTTCTGGCTATGAAACAAATATTTTGTACCAGGGCCTTTGTTTTACAAAAATGGCAAAAAAATTGGTAAATGGTTACTTTCTTAAACCATAATCTCTGCTCCTTTCTCAGCTAAGTTGTCTCTCAGTCTTTCAGGCTCAGAAAAATACATGTCAATTGTATAGGTATAGCAATGATATTTGCTTTTTTGTTTCTTTTGAAGTGTTAAGTTTGGAACCCAGGGCCTCAGGCATGCTGGACAAATGCTTTATGACTGAGCTACCTCCCGAGGCCATGGTAGCAGTGATCTTTCAATTACTCCAAAATCCCTACCAACTCTACAGTGCTGTACCGATGGCCACTCTGTATGGTTGGCTGATGCTCCTGTTTCCTGCATCCTTTCTAGCTCTGGACACTTGCCCTTAGCCTTCCCTGGCCACACTGTTTCCCCTCCTTGCTCCTGGCATGCTGGCGTTCCCTAAGTTCCTTCAGGGTCTTATCATTTCATCTCTGTATTTCTGCTAGAAAATCATAGCTGTCCTTTTGGTTTACACTTTGGTTTATGCATTCATTGGACACATATTTATTGACTAACTACCACCTGCTAGATGAAAGGCTGTTGACATCATTTTTCAGGTTCTGTTCTGCACAATCCCCAAATGTATTATTGACATTGTAGTTTTTATATCAGGTCTTATTTGCATCCTGCACATATATGCACACCTAAGTGTGTCTATGTCACGTTAGTGGTTCTTGGTGGAGGTGATTTTATCCCACAGAAGATGTTGGACAATGTCTGGAGGCAGGTTTTGTTTTCAGGACTTGGTAGTGGGGAGATACTGACTTCTCAAAGATAAAAACCAGAACACTGCTAAACAGCTTACAGTGCACAGAATGATCTGGCCCACGAGGGCAGTGGTGCTGGGCTGGGAGCGTGCATCTCTATCTGTACCCGTGGAGGACTTCCCCTTGAACTCCAGAACCATGTTTCTAAGGGTCTGTCTGTTTTCCCACGTGTGTATCATTAGGCTTCTGAAACTAACACTTCTAAAGACTCAGCTGCTGATGGTGCGGTCTCAACCTCTGGAAGCTGCCTCATCTCTGGGAACCCGACCACAGTCCCCGACTGCCCCCGGCTTGCACAGCTTCAATCCCTTTCAGTGGTGCTGTCCCAGTGATGGATTTGTCAGTGCTGCACAGAGAGTACAATCCCTCTCTCTCTCTCTCTCTCTCTCTCTCTCTCTCTCTCTCTGAATTCATCAATGATTCTCTAGGAACTCCAGATAATGGCTAAGCTTTCTAATATTTTGTTATCTGACTTTATCCTCATTTCTCATTAGCTTTTCCTAGTCCTTCATAATTTCAGCCACTGTGTGGTTTTCAGAATGTGCTACTCTTCCTTATGCCTCTTGGCCTTTGCATGTGCAGAAATGCCTCTATCTTAAGAGGTGTGACCAACCTTCCTTCAACTCAGGGCTTGAAAGGCTTCCTCTGGACAGCTTTCCTGTGACTCGTACCACTACCCTCCCCAGCCCTTGACTACAGTGGGAAATCTTCTTTTTTGCTTCTTTGCTCAAGACTCATGTATCCCGCTGCACTTGAGATCCCATAAATCTGATTCTCCTGCTGTAACAGTCATGGTGTCCTGTGACATTTACATTTTCTGCTTGCATCCTGTCAGGGAGACTGTGAGCTTTTTTGAGGTTACTGAGTTATATTTACCACTCTAGTGCTGGCATGTGTTTGGGGCTTAATAAATGTTGATTAAAAGATGTAATATGGAGGGACCACCTTTTTTCTTCCTAGTAGTACTACTGATTGTCACTAAAAGCTAATGTACTTATTTGAGAAAACAGATTAGAGCCCAAATGTCTATTAATGGCAAAATAGTTGAATAAATTATGGTATAATCATATTAAAATATTTGGCAGCTACAATATGGGTTGGAATAATGCATAATAAAGTAAAAAGAAATCTGATACATTATTTTGGGAGAAATGCATGAAAAAATGTTGTGGTATGATATAGCTGTGTGCACGTGTTTGCATAGATGTATGTGTGAACAAAGAATAGGGAAAGATGAGCCTCAAACTGCTAACACTGCTGATGTGAAATGTGTTATCGCTGTAACTAATAATTGATACAGTAGTTCACAGTAGGGGGGTGAAACTCAGAAATTAACTTCAGGAACAGGTATAAACCTGTAAATACACAATGGAGATAGAAGGCAGTGTTGAACACTGTTGCACTGATGACTAGGAAAATGTTTGAAGACTGACAGGGTCTTTTTTTGGTGTGTATCCATTACATGCTTATATGTGCACAGAAACAAATCTGGAAAGCTTTAGAACAAACTGTGCACAGCAATCCTTTCTGGATGGCAGATGATTCCTGTCTCCATGTTGAAACAGTGAGCACACCTTATTTTCATACGAAGTAATGTTGTTTCTAAGAATAGAAGATAGGACATAAAAGCTGGTACCATTCCACTGTTACCTACATTCCTGAGACTTGGACCCCCCCCCCCCCGCAAGGGTATGAAATTACTACAAATAATCCATTTGAGAACAGCAGCTGCAGTGTAACCTTTTTATTCATTTCTTAATTTAGCAAAGGCTCAAAGAAGAGAAGGAAGCCAAGCGGGCTCGTTTGGATGGGAGACATGACTACTTATTTGCAATCCTGTCTTCCTGTCTGGACCTGAACAAGAGTGAGGTGGAAGATGCCATTCTTGAGGGGAATCAGGTGCGAAGCCTGTGAATTTTCGCTGACTTGACTGTGGAGGGTGCACATGGCCTGCGGGTCCCGTCCTGTGCCTAAGAGGGCTCTGTTCCGAATGCACTGGAGCTGCTTAATGAACCGGGGTGGGGGGTGTCTCCGGCTCTCCTTGCTGGGGAGCGGGGCCGACAGACACTGTCTCCACAAATCGGACCACTCTCGGTGCCTCTTTAAGTGGAATCCCAGGTGCCTGGCCTTTGTGAGGGCTCCGTTTCACTGGGCATCATGTTTCACCATCTGTCCACAGGGTGGCGCGGGTCACTCTTCCTCCTTGCCGAGGCTGATTAAACACCACTGTATCCGTGTGTACCAGGTTTCTCCACTCACTCTCCGCCTGTACCTGTCTAAGAAGCTACTGTGAATAATGCTGCTTTGAACACGGGGCACAAATGTCTCTTCGAGATCTGCTTTCAGTCCTTTGGGATGTACTGGCAGAAGTGGAATTGCTGGGTCATGTGTGATGATGATGCCACATTTAGCTTTTGAAGAAAAACATTTTCCACAGTGGCTGCACTATTTCATGTTCCCAACATCAGTGCATGAAGGTTCCAAGTTCTCTGCCTTCTTGCTAACACTTGGTATTCTTCCCTCCCTCCCTTCTTCCCTTCCTTCCTTCCTTCCTTCCTTCCTTCCTTCCTTCCTTCCTTCCTTCCTTCCTTCCCAACAATAGCCCTCCTGGTGGATGCACACGTTTTGCCCCTTTGCTTTTCATATCAGCTCCAGGCTGAGCTCTAGACTTATTTACAAGAAGTGCTTCTGTTGGTGGCAGGCCAGTTGTCAAACTCAAGACATACCATGAACCCCATGGATGGGACCAATCTCTGGGTGTCTGTGGAAAGTTTGGCTTGTGGTCTTACGTTCTTTTAACTTTAAAAACAAAAAAAGAACAAAAACAATGATACAGAGTTTCAAAACAAAATACTAGGAGATTAACACTAGTTAATATATTACATATTGCTATCTTCAAAGTAGTTGTTCAGATTACAACATATTGGCATAAAAAAATAAGTACAGCATCTCGAATGAGTTGCCTTTCTTTTTTCATTTTGTTTTGTGCTTTTGAGATAAGAGTCTCAGTGCATAGTTCAGTTTAGTCTGGCCCTGAATTCTCCGTGATCTACTTGCCTCAGCCTCCTGAGTGCTAAGATTACAGGTGTGCACTACCACTCTTGGCAATTGAAAGGTTTGTTTTTCTGACTTGCAATGGACTTAAAATAAAACACTTATCTGTATTTATACCTGCCTTCAACAGCTCAACACTTTAGGAAGTTAGTAAAACTGGGAGGGCCATCCCTCGTCAAATGTGCATGTGGAGCAAATATTTCCATGGTTAATTAAATTATTTCTTTTAAATATTTCTATGAATAATTAAATTACTTCTTTAAATTTACTCTATATAATTATGTCCTAAAACTTCTAACAGGCATCTGTTTCTCTTTTTAACACAAGACACTTATTCTTTTATAATTTTTATGTTGGAGAAAAATACCTTCTTCCACATGGCATATATTAGATACAGTCCTGTTTGCATAAGAGAATAATAACTTTCCTTTCTATGTTCTTAGGCGGATTTGAATGCAATGTCTAATTCATTACCTTTCCTTTTCTTCTTTTTAGATTGAACGAATTGATCAACTTTTTGTGGCTGGAGGTCTCCGTCACCTTATGTTTTACTATCAGGATGTGGAGGTAGCAGAAACAGGTATTGAGATTTGATGTGACATCATCCAGAAATGGTGTTAGGTTTATCTGAGGGGCAAGAAGAAGAAGGCTAGCGAGCCAGAGAACTACCCAGGCCTCATACTTTGGGGCCAGGGAAATAGGACGTGGGGGGCATACCGTGATGAAGAGGTTCTGAAATCCTTTTCTTATGTTAGCTCATTCTATATAATTATGTCCTAAAACTTCTAACAGGCATCTGTTTCTCTTTTTAACACAAGAATTATTGCCAATAAGCAGAACTTGAAAGTTTAAGTTGCATGCCACATCGGGTTTATTTTCTACTGATTCCGATTTACATGTGTAATACTGAATAACAGATTTAGTCATTTTCCCTAAAAACTGCAAATCTTTCTGTGGCTCTAACTCACCCCTGGGTTAATATAATTTTTAAAGTCAATCTGTGGGCATAAATAAATACGTTATGATTCTGTCAAAATATTATACCAATCCTTTTATGAATGTTTTGAAAAAAGGGAAAATATTAGTTTTTTATACAGAGGATGAGTATGCCTCTTCGTCAACTAAAGAAATAATACCCACCACTCTTAAGTGATTGACATTTCTCCAGTTATCAATTTGCTATTTTATGCTTAAAAAATCCGTTTCATTTTGCACTAAAAATTTAAAAAGGTTTTACATTTCTACTCAGACTGCAAATTTCAACCCAAAGGAAATACGAAATTTGTACATGAACTGTACACTGAGCAGGCCTCTCCTTCCCATTCAAAACTCCCGTGGAGGAAGAAGCTTTCCTGGGCTGTAAACACAGTGCAAGTTTAGTTCTGCTTTTCACTCTGCATTCAGATCTTTTCAGTGGGGCTTGTTCTTCTGACCTTGGCCTAGAACTCAGGCTCATGAGTTTTCTAGACCTTCTTGGATACGAAATATTCTTATGACTACTTGCAAACACTGTCTCAGTCCAGAAATACAAAGTGACATTTAATGATGTTAGCAACATAACATCAATGATCAAGAATTGTGTTTTGTGGTTTTTTTTTTTTTTTCATTTTTGTGTCCAGCCTTTCTGTGACAGGGCAATGAAAACCTTTAGGGGCCTTGAACACCTAAAAATAAGTCAGTAAATGAGTAAGTGTCCAGTTGACCAAAGCGGGCTGATCAGGAGTTAAATCATCCCCACTCCTCATGCCGCCCCATGCAGCATGACTCTGAATGTTGACCCTGCAGTAGGTGAGAAGCCGGTGGTCCTCCTCCGCTTCCTCATTTCATCTTTTTCCCTGTCCACATTGGGTTAATGCAGCGGGTGACTGTGCCAGGCTTGCGGCAGGGCAGAGACCAGAGCTGAGGGTGGCGGAAGCTCTTCCAGGATGGCAGCGTGCTAGGCTGCCTCGCACGCATTCCCCAGACCTTGCTTCTTGTGGCCACCATGGTGGACCCTCCTCTGGTGGCACTGGCTGCATGTGCCATGGTGGTGTGTCATCCTTATGGCGGCCATGGCCATCTGACTCTGGGCTTAGGTGGACGCCACTCCAGCTTATTCTGTCCTGTCACCCTTCCAGCATTTAAGATGGTCCCAGTGGGGTCGCTGCTTTGTTCCGTTCAGCTGCGTAGACCTTTGGTCCCTGCCTTCTGTGAATGTGTTGGTGGCGCCCAGATCACCCCCTTTCTCTCTGTGCCTTGCAGCAGGCTGCATTTAGATTTCATGGACGGATGTCATAGCCCATCTATTTCATCCCCAACCTTTAAGAGACATAAATTAAGCTCATTAAGTCACTGCAGTGAAAAGCTGGTTTTGTGACTAAGGTGGCAACTGTCGCACTTTGCCTAAGGCCTTGCTAGTTTACCGCTGAGAGTTCAGCATCCCAGGACCTCCCAGCCCCCTGCCAAGTTCTGGGCAGGGACAGTGGGCACTTAATTATTACCTGAGGAGGAAGTAGAAGTACTTCCTGCCCCTACCTTGTCACAAAATCCTTCCCCAGTCTACAGTCTCCCGACAGAGGAGGGTCGATGTTAACTAGTTTTTGGACACCTGCTTTAATGTTTCTAGTTTTTTCATTTTTCTCTTTTGATCTGAAACTCTCTTTCTTGTCTAATCTCTGCTGTATTTTTGTGCCTTGGTTGAAACTTCTTGTCTAATATCTTATTTGTGAGAGCCAAGCGGTACCACATGGGAGTGGGAGGTATCTGTGAATGAGCAATGATCTTCTGTGTCCAGCACCACAAGAGGAGGAACCCTGAGGGTCAGTCACTCCAAGAGCTTCTATGACTGGGGCGCAGGATTCAAATTCCATTTCACCGCGTCCCCCTTACTCCTCCCTTGGCATTACCCTTCCACTTCAGTCTTTTTGGTTAAGTTGGTAATTAATTCAGAGAGCTAAAATCTCCTTGGGCTGATTGGAAGACAACGGAACAGCTTAGAACATGTTCTGTGTACTTGAATATCCACTCTGCAAGCTAGCTAATGTGTGGACAACCAAAAATAAAATTTCAAACCTTAATAACAATGCTTCCCAAGCCAGTGTTTTTATGTGCTTTTCTAAGACATTATATATATATATATATATATATATATATATATATATATATATTCATTTGAATCTCACAATTCCAGATGCTGCTTTCTAGTATTATTCTCATTTTTCAGGTGAGAAAACTGAGGCTCAGAGAGATTAAGTAGCTTGCTCAAGGCCACGTGGTCAGGAAGCAGCCTGAGCGTACAGCCCTGGCGGTCTGCCTGTAGAGCTCACCACCGATCTCCACGTGCTCCTGTCTACACAGCCCTGGCCCAGGCAGTATGCAGAAGGACCAACAGGCTACGCTCACTGTGACAGCCTAGGGCAGCCTGAGCTTTGTGGCCAGAACTGGTTTTTGACCCTGGCTCTGTCACCTGTTGTCTGCAACCTTGGACAGATCACAGTTGTCTCTGGGTTGTGAGTTTTAATAATGCAGACATGCACCTAACATAGGTCCTGGAACACAGTGCACATGGATGTGTTCTGCCCCTCACTCTTGCTCACCACCTCGACGTGGCAATTGTGCAGTGACTCTATACTCTGGAATCAAGCACAGCCTTTTATGTCCCTTCAGGGCTGAGGCTAAATTATCCCAGATCTACCTCAGGCACATGGACAGCCAACAACGATAATATCTGAATGAGGAAACTTTATTCTGAAGGGGAGCAAGTGGGCTGTGAATAGCATTTGCAAAATTAAAATTCTTCTTCATTTGTAGGACAAGTTGGCTCTCCAGGAGGGGAAAACCTTGTGTCTGGAAAGATTAAAAAACCTAAGGTGTTTGTGACTGAGGGCAAAGACGTCGCTCTTACGGGAGTCTGTGTGTTTTTCATTCGTACTGATCCTTCCAGAGCCGTCACGCCTGAGAACATCCACCGGGTAAGTGACAGGAGCGACCTTGTACTGTAAATTACCCAAAATCACACAGATCACGCAAAATATCCCTCCTCGTGGAGACAGCCATTGCATTCATCACACTATTTGAACTACTTTCAAGGAAATAGATTTTAAGCATTTAAAACAAGCAATTTAGAGGATATTGTCTTTAAATGTTTTAAAGAGGATTTGATATGCAATTTATTAACAGAAATTGTTATACTACTATGTCTGTATGAGCAGTGAGGTCTTCCTTTAAAAAAAATTTTTTATTAGTATGTGTTTCTGGTACATAATGTTTTATTCATTTTAGGGAGTGGGTACATGCAATAAATGTAACTTAATTCCTTTCATTCCTCTTACCCTTCTCCCCCTCTTCCTTCCCACCCTCTGTCCCTCCATCTCTAGATCTTGTTTCCCAGTTTTCATTTTTTAGTTCCTAACAATGACATTCATGGTGGGTATTTGCATATGTACATCACATGTTTAATTCTTTTTCCTTTCCTTTCCCATCTCTCTATCCTCCATCTCTTGGTCCCCTTCTCATTTGAAAAGATCTATCTCCCTGTCACCTTTTCATTTTTATTTTGCTCTTTATTTATAGTTTCAATTTCTTATGTGAGAGAAACCACATGGTATTTAAGCTTGTGAGTCTGATTTATTTCACTTAACACTATGTTTTCAAGTTGCATCCCTTTTCCTATAAATGATCAAAAATTTCCTTCTTTTTTAATATTTATTTATTTATTTATTTATTTATTTTATTTGAAAGACAATAAAACAAAAGGGGGCAGTACAGAGCAGATCAGAACAGGACAACATAGGCAACACAGTACTTTACATTAAGTCAACTGGACATCAACAGTAGCTAACACCATATCTCTTACTCTGCTATAGTTGAGCATAGTTTCAAATACAATATCAAACATAACACAATAGTATAAAGCCATGCATAGAGTGAAAGAATTACAGGGCTTTCTGAACCGAATAACAGAAAATGTTCAATGGGTACTGTAATATCTCATTTTTGATAGAAAAGAAAAAAACTTTGTTTGAGCTATCACACATATTCAAATTCCAATAAGACACAATGTGATAGAACCAATGGTAGTAGAACAACAAAAAAAAGCATGGTAGGACTTCTAAGAAGGATGATATTAAATCAGCAATAGCTGTCACAATGTTTTGTTTTCTTCAAAACAGCTATTCATATCATCAAGTATGACACAGTCAAACAAAACAGGATAAAACCATTCCAACTGATGATTGAAAACTTTGAAAGACTTCGAAGCTGTGAGATGGGGATTCATGCTTACCATAAAGTCTTATATACTCTTTTCAAATCTCATATTAGGGAGATTCTATGGTATTTACCCTTGTGAGTTTGGTTTATTTCACTTAAGAGAATGGTCTCAAGTCGTGTCCATTTATTTATAAATACTTCAATGTGATCATTCTTTATAGCTGAGTAGTACTCCATTGCATAAAAATGCCACAACTTTCTTATCCATTCCTCAGTTGATGGGTACTTAGGTTGTTTCCAAGATCTGGCTATTACAAATTGTGCTGCTATAAACATGGGTGCACATATATCACTGTGGTATGATGTTTTCAGTTCTTCTGGAAATATGCCTGGAAGTGGAATAGCTGGGTCAAATGGGACTTCCATACCCAGCTTTTTGAGGAATCTCCAGATTGACCTCCACAGTGGTTGCACCAGTCTACACTCCCACCAGTGTAGAAGAGTTCCTTTTTCCCCACAGCCTCTCCAACACTTGTTGTTGGTAGTGTTTTCTATCTTGGCCATTCTTTCTGGAGTGAGATGGAGTCTCAGTGTGGTTTTAATTTGCATTTCTCTCATGACTAATGATGATGAACATTTTTTCATGTATTTATTTGCCATTCGTATTTCTTCATCTGAGAACTGTGTATTCATTT
>PVJX010045495.1:0-12692 GCA_004027295.1 Dolichotis patagonum | reverse complement strand
TATTTATTTGCAATTCGTATTTCTTCATCTGAGAACTGTGTATTCATTTCAGATGCCCAATTTTGGATTGGGTCTTTGAATTTCAAGGGTCTGATTTTTTTTAATTCTTTATAATTTCTAGACAGAAGTCCTTTGTCTGAGGGATGATGCATTAAGATTTTTTCCCAATTTGTGGGCTTTCTTTTCACTCTGCTGGAAATCTCTTTTGACATGCAGAAACTCTTTAATACGATATGGTCCCAGTTAGTGATTCTGGGAATATTCCCCGTGCAGTTTGATTCTTGTTCATGAATTCTCTACCTACCCCTATATCTTCAAGATTTTTACCTACTTTGTCTTCTAACAGATTTAGTGTTTCTGTTTTAATATTCAGATATTTGATCCACTAGATTTTTTTTTAGTACATGGTGATAGGCATGGGGTCTAGTTTTAGTTTGCTGCATACAGATAGCCAATTTTTGGCTGGACAAGAAATTAAATAAGGGAGAAAAGAAGGAAACTAACATTAGGAACACAACATTGGAAAGTCAAGCCAGTACATATCAGTGAGATCCATAAATGTAAATGGCCTCAATTCACCTATCAAAAGAAAGAGGTTGATGGAATGTATCAAGAAACAGGATTCCACAACATGCTGTATAGAAGAAATGCATCTGACTCAAAAAGAAACTCATAGGTTTAAAACCAAAGGATGGAACACAGTATTCCATGCAATAGTAACCTAGAAAAAAGCAGGGGTAGCTACTCTGTTTGCCGGAAAATTGAGCTTCAAACCTAAAAGAATTAAAAGAGATAAAGAAGACCACTCCATACTTACTAGTGGTAAACTACAAGAGGAAGAACTATCAATTGTAAATATATATATGCACCAACACAGGAGCAAACAACTATATAAGAAAAATAGTAATAGACATGAAAAACCAAATACAGAATAACACAATTTTAATAGGAGACCTTAACACCCCACTGTCACAAAGAGATAGGTCAACTAAACAAAAATGCAGCAGAGAAATAACAACTGAATCATACCTGTGAGTGAATAGACTTAGTGGATATTTACAGAGTGTTCCATCCAACCACATCACAATATATGTTATTCTCAGCTGCACATGGGTCATTCTCCAAAATAGACCATATATTAACCCTTAAAGCATTCTTAACTATGTGCAAAAAGAATAAAATTATCCCATGTATAATATCTGACCATAGCACACTAAAATTGGAAATCAATGACAAAAAATCCCTGCAAACCTGCATAAATACTTGGAAATTGAACAGCAACCTTCTGAATAGCCAGTGGGTTACAGATTAAATTAAAGAAGAAATAAAGCAATACCTGCAATACATTGAAAATGCAGATACAACATACCATAATCTATGGGATACAATGAAAGCAGTCCTAAGAGGAAAATATATATCAATAAATAGTCACATCAAGAAAATGGAACAAATACAAATAAATAAACTAATGGTACATCTCAAGCTTCTAGAAAATGAAGAGCAAGTCAAACCCAAATCTCATAAAAGATAGGAAGTTGTAAAGATTAGAGCAGAAATTAATGCAGTTGAAACCAAAAAAATACAAACAATTAATGAATCAAAAAGCTGTTTTTTGAGAGGATAAACAAAGTCAATAAACCCCTAGCCAACCTTATCAAGAAAAAGAAAGAAAAAACTCAAATCTATGCAATAAGAACTGAAAGGAAGAGAATTACTACAGAGTCCTTGGAAATTCAAAAGGTCATGAATACCTACTTTGAAAAACTCTACTCACATATGGTGGAAAACACAGAGGAAATGGACAGATTTTTAGGAACATATGAACTACCAAAGCTCAACCAAGAATATATAGCAATTTGAACAGCCCAATATCAGCTATTGAAATTGAAAATGTAATTAAAATATTACCAACAAAGAAAAGCCCAGTTCCTGATGGATTCAAAACTGAATTATATAAAAAACTTAGAGAAGATTTAACACCAACACTCCTTAAATTCTTCAATGAAATTGAAAGAGACAGTCTTCCCTAACTCGTTCTTGGAGGCAAGTATCAGTCTGATATGAAAACTAGAGAAAGACCCAACCAAAAAGTGCAACTATAGACAAATCTCACTAACAAGCATCGACGCAAAGATTCTCAATAAACTATTGGCTGATAGAATGCAGCAAATCATTAAGACAATTACACACTGTGACTAAGTGGCATTTATTCTATTAATGCAGGGATGGTTTAACCTATGCAAATCAATTAATGTAATACACCACAACAACAGAGCAGAAAACAAAAAACACATGATCATCTCAATAGATTCAGAAAAAGCTTTTGATAAAGACCCAATACCTTTTCATGATAAAAACCCTACAGAAACTCGGAATACAAGGTATGTACTTCAATCTCACAAAGGCCATCTATGACAAACCATCAGCCCACATTTTACTAAATGGACAAAAACTGAAAGCTTTCACTCTAAATTCAGGAACAAGACAAGGATATCCACTATCACTACTCCTATTCAATATAGTTCTGGAAATATTAGCCAGAGCAATCAGACAAGAGAGAGAAATAAAAGGCATAAAAATAGGAAAAGAAGAAGTTAAATTATCATTATTTGCAGATGACATGATATGCTACATAAAAGACCCCAAAACTCCATTAAAACACTGCTAGAGGTAATAAACAAATTTAGGAGCATAGACGAATACAAAGTCAACACTCAAAAATCAATACATTCCTGTACACAAACAAGAAATTCACCAAGAGAGAAATTCTGGAAATATTGCCTTTCACAATAACATCTTTAAAAAATGTAATACCTAGGTATCAACCTAACTAAGAATGTAAAAGACCTATATGCTAAAAATTATACTACACTAAAAAAGGAGATTGAAGAGGATATCAGTACATGGAAGGATATTCCTTGCTCTTGGCTAGGAAGGACAAACCTTGTGAAAATGGCCATACTCCCAAAACTGTTATACAGATTTAACACAATCCCAATCAAAATACCATTGACATACCTCAGAGATCTAGAGAAAACACTCCTCAAATTCATTTGGAAATAGAAGAAACCTAGACTAGCAAAGGCAATTCCGTGAAATAAAGGAAAGGCAGGAATCATCTCAATTCCTGACTTGAAACAATACTACAAAACCACCATCATAAAAGCAGCATGGTCCTGGTGAAGAAATAGACCTGAGGATCAGTGGAACAGATGATAAGATGCAAGTATAAGTACAAAAACACTCATCCACCTGGTATTTGACAAAGGGGTTAAACATGTTCACTGGAAAAAAAAAAGATACCCTCTTTAATAAATTGATTTGGAAAAAATGGCTTTCTGCATGCCGAAGATTGAAAATAGACCCTTACCTATCAACATATACTAAAATAAAATCATAATGGATCAAGGATCTAAATATTAAAACATAAACTCTAAAAGTACTGGAAAACAAAGTAGGTAAAAATCTTGGATACATAGGGAGAGAATTCATGAATAATATGCAAACTGCATGGGAAATACTTCAAAGAATCAACAACTGGGATTTTATATTACTAAAAATTTTTGTACTTCAAAATAAAGCACCAACAAACTGAAAACAATATGGATGAAGTTTGAAGTCAAATACTGGAACTTTCTGAAATTATAACAAGAGAAGTGAAAAAAGAAGTGGAAAGGGCTATAGACAAAATGATCTCTCAAATGCAAAAAAAGAAATGCTGCTTAAAATCAAAGATACTACAGAAGACACAAATTAAAAAATTGATCAGCTTAGAAAAAGATGAAAACAAAAAATTCCCCTAATAGGAGAGAAATTGAATCCATAAAACAGATCCACACAGAGATCCAGGAAGATTGAAATTTCCACTGTAAGTAAATGCAACAGATTGAACAAAGGAAAAGATAGGATTTCAGATCTTGAAGACAGACTTGCAGCTAGTGATCATGAAAAGAAAAATATCTTAAAAATAGCCAGAAACCATGACAAATCCATCCAACAGCTACAAGGCAAAGCAAAGAAAAATGATACAAGATTGGTTGGGGTCAATGAGGAAGCTGGAGACAGCACAAATATCATAACAATCATAAATATATATGCACATAATACAGGAGCACCCAACTATATAAGAAAGTTATTGCTAACCATGGAAAATCAAATAAGAAATAGCAAAATTGTAACAGGAGACCTTAATATTTCATTATCACAGAAAGACAGATCAATTGGACCAAAAATCAGCACAGAAATATCAGCTCTGGATGAAACCTGCAAACAAATGAAGTTAATAAGAAGAAACCAGGCTGCAAGGTCACATTCCAGCATCTCAGAGAATTCTGGCAAGTCCAGTACCAGCCTGGAAGGAGAAGCCATGTTCCAAGGCCATGCACTAGTGGTCCAGAGATACCTGGTGAGCCTGGTATGTTCCTAGAGAAGAAGCCCCACTCCAACACCCTACCCCCATTGGGGGAGCATCAGTGAACTACAGCCTTCTGCCTCTCACCACTTCAGGAACCCCAGATCAGTGGAACCCAAGTGCCTAGTCCAATCCACTACAATGAGGGATTGGCAGCCAATGCAGGGAGCATCCAGAATGCAGTAATGGGCTGATTCTGAGGAACACAAGAAAATATCAAGGTGAAGGAGCAAAATACAATCTCAGACCTCCTGCTCACACAGAACAAGTTCAAGAGACACAGACATGGTAGAAATTAGAAGTCACACACATGAAATTTCTGAAAAGATAACAATTGCAGTAAATAAGCATCTTAGTTCTTGTGTTTGGTTGATGTTACATGCCTATATCTGATGACCTGGACAGCTATTTTGAAGATAACACATTGCATTAATATCTCTCAAAGATAGTGGCCTCGTCTCTCCAGTTGAAAAACACAGACTGGAAAACTGGATCAAAACACAGAATCCAAAAGGCTGTTGACTACAAGAAACTCATCTAATCAAAAAATATATTCATAGACTAAAAATCAAAGGATAGAAAACAATATTTCCTGCACCAAGATCCAAAAAAACAAGCAAAGATAGCAATTCTAATGTCGGACATGGAAAACTGTAATTTAAAAATGATTAGAAGAGACAAAGAAGATAATTACAGAATAGTTAAGAGGATGATTCAACAAGACGAGATAACATTGATAATCATATATACACCAAATTCTGGAGCAACTATCTTCATAATACAAATACTACTGAACATGAAAGATCAAATGAATATTACTGCAATCAGAGTAAGATATCTTAACATCTCACTTTCACAAAGAAATATATCAACTTAGCAAAAAAATCAATAAAAAAATCAGAACTGAACTGTACTCTTGAATATACATACTTAATAGATATCAACCACACTACAACAGAATATACATTATTTTCTTCATCACACAGCACTTTCTACAACATTCATCACAAATAAACTCACAAAGACTGCTTAAATAAATACAAAAAATCAAAATGACACCTTGTGCAACCAGGTATGGTGATACTTGCCTGTAATCCCAGCACTTTGGAGCCTGAGGCAAGAGAATCACTGTGAGTCCAAGGCAAATTTGGGCTACATAATGAGTTCAAGGTCAGATTAAATTACATAGTGAAATACTATCTCAAAGATTTTAAACAATTACTGGAGATGTAGCTCAGTGTTAGAGTGATTTCCTAGCACACATAAGGCCTTGAGCTCAATCTTCCATACTACAAAAAAGCAAATTTTTTTAAAAAAATCACCCCATGTGCACTATAGGGCCACTGTGTGATGAAAATAGAAATCAATGACAGAAAAATATGGAAAATAAGGAAGCACCTGGAAAATTAATAACATACTCCTAAACAAGAAATGGGTAACAGAAGAAATCAAGGAAGAAATTTAAAATTTTCTAAAAGTTAATGACAATACCTGCACAATTCACAGGAACCTTTGGAACACAATGAAAGCACTACTAAGAGGGAAGTTTGTTGCAATTAATGCTCATATTCTAAAAACCTTGCAAGTTTAAATAAACAATCTTTTGAAGATCCTTAAAATATTTGAAGAAAATGGAGCAGTGAGTGGCAACAACTCAGCTTCTATAGAACAAAGTGCTTACAGTCTGGAAAACAGTATCTTGGAGAGTAATTACAGTGAGTGGAGGATACCTGGGAACCACAGGGAACTGAAAGATGATAAGAAAGTAGGATTAAGTAATACATCAGAAGGATAACACTACTTTAGAAGGCAGACCACATGACACTGTGGACAGTGGATAGGTAGCCACTGACTGGGAGACAAAGTGAAAGCAACAAATTTCAGCCCATGAAGAAGGGGAGACCTGCACTAGAACCAGGAGAATCTTATACAGTTGGAGAGAGCAGTAAGAATATAAGACATTGCTTCACTAGCTGCTCTCTACAGTCAACAGTTTTATGAGTGTGGTAAAGTTCCCAAGAACACAGTCATACAAACCAAAAACTGCAAAGTATGCCACTGTAGAGAAAGTGTGAGTTTTCAAACCTGGGTCCCACAATGATCCCACAACTGCTTCAAATTGCTAATTTTCAGAGTGGATGAGTGAAGGACACTCACAAGACAGTGCTGGCAGTTGGAGAGCAGACTAGGGGAGTACCACTGAGATGCAAGGACTGGTGATCAGTACTCAGCTCCTGTAGTGAGAAGCCAGTTTCAGCCTGAGCTACATAGGATTGGAATATTACAGTGGAATCTTGTTCCCACTGTTAGCAGATCTCCATACCCAGCACTGTTCTGGGGCCAGACTTCCACCTTAGACTTCCAGGATGAACAAAAACACATCAGGTCCTGTGTTCTACTCCTAAAACAAGCCTGAAGAAAGGGGCCATGTGTCCAAAGCAACAGAAACCTTTCTTTTACTATTCTTCATGTGATTGAATTATTTTTATTTTGTAATTTTAATTTATTTATTTTATTATTTTTTACTTTTACTCTTTGCTGCTTTCCTCCTTCCATATATTTTCCCATATATTTACCCCACTACCATACAATTTTTATGAATGTGTCTGTGTGTGTGTTAGCTACTCTTACATTTTTTTAAAATCTCTGACATTTTATGGAGTATGAGAATTGTTTTCTGCTCATTGATATTCCTTCTACTTTACCCACTTATCTTTGCCTGATGTTTCTCCTATGCCTCATTAATTCTCAATTTTAATTTCCTCTCATACACACATTTTCAATTGTCTCCTTCAAACTTTTTCTCTAGCAGAATTATGAAATCTTTTCCCATTTCCCAGCTGCATTTCCCACTACCAAACTTATACACAATTTGCCTATTATCCCTTTTGAAATATTTAACATATTCATAGCATCAATAAGATCCCGTGCTCCTCATCTATTTTCTTCTTTCCATACCACAAAAGAGAGATTTTCAAGGGTTTTTTTAAAACATTTTTTCTCTTCTTTTTATGTTCTTGATATAAGTCCTTGTCTGACGGGTTGCTGGCTAAAATTCTTTCCCATTCTGTGGGTTTTCTTTTCACACTGCTGGTGATTTCTTTTGAGGTGCATTACCTTTTCAATAATATGAGATCCCAGTTGTTGATTCTCTGAAGCATTTCCTGTGCAGTTTGCATTTTGTTCATGAATTCTATGCCTACCCCTATGTCTCCAAGACTTCTACCTACCTTATATTCCAGTAGATTTAGTGCTTCTGTTTTAGTTTTTAGGTCTTTGATCCACTTAGACTTTAGTTTTGTGCATGGTGATAGCCATAGATGTAGTGTCACTCTTCTGCATGTGGAGAGCCAATTTTTTCAACACCATTTATTAAAGAGGCTATCCTTCTTCCAGTGAACATGTTTAGCCCCTTTGTCAGGTGACTGAGTGTCTTTGTACTTATATTTGCATCTTCTAATCTGTTTCATTTGTCCTCAGGTCTATTTCTTTGCCAGTACTATGTTGATTTTATCACTGTGGCTTTGTAGTACAGTTTCAAGTCAGGATTTGAGATGCCTCCTGCCTTGCCTTTATTGCCCAGAATTTCCTGTGCTATTCTAGGTTTAGTCTGTTTCCACATGAATTTTAGGAGTGTTTTCTCTAGATCTGTGAGGTATGTCGATTGTATTTTGATTGGGATTGTGTTAAATCTGTATAACAGTTTTGGGAGTATGGCCATTTTCACAATGTTGGTTCTTCCCAGGAAAGAACAAGGAATGTTCTTCCATTTTCTAATATCCTCTTCAATCTCCTTTTTCAGCATAGTATAATTTTCAGCATATAGGTCTTTTACATTATTAGTTAGGTTGATTCCTAACTATTTCATTTCCTTAGATGTTATTTTTGCAGCCTTTTTGGGGTTTGGAGGACTAGCATGGGGCTATGGAGGGAGGACTCCAAAAATCAGGCTGATGGTATGGATCCAATTTTATTATGGAAGTGCAGGAATATATATAGACTGAAGAGGGAGGGTGGACGTGAGCTAAGCGGAGGGCAGCATTGAGCTTGGGGAAGGGTGGATGTGAGCTCAGGGATGGCAGGGACGCACTGTGGGTCAGGCTCCGAGCGGGGCGGCCCTGCCAGGGATGCTCTACTCTGTGTGCTAAGGAACAAGGTGTCTGAGAGTGGTCAGACTCTCTCTTCTGCCAGGGCAGACAGCCAGATCTCAGGACCTCAACCTCCAACAATTGTGAAGGGCAATATTTCCATTATTTCAATCTCTGTGAGTTCCTTGTTTGTGTACAGGAATGCTATTGATTTTTGAGCATTGACTTTGTATCCAACTACACTGCTGAATTTGTTTATTACCTCTAGTAGTTTTTTAATTGAATTTTTTGGTCTTCTGTACAGAGTATCATGTCATCTGCAAATAGTGATCATTTAACTCCTTACTTTCCTATCTTTATTCCTTTTATTTATCTCTCTTGTCTTATTGCCCTGACTAGTGTATCCAGAACTATATTGAAAAGGAGTGCTGATAGTGGAGATCCTTGTCTTCTTCCTGATTTTAAAGTGAAAGCTTTTATTTTTGTCCATTTAGTATAATATTGGCTCTTGGTTTATCATAGATGGCCTTTATAAGGTTGAGGTAGACACTGTGTATTCCAAGTTTCTGAAGGGTTTTTATCATGAACATGTGTTGTACTTTATTGAAAGCTTTCTCTGCATCTATTGAGATGACCATGTGGTTTCAATTTTTGGCTCTGTTGATATGGTGTATCACACTTATTGATTTGCATATGTTAAACCACCCCTGCATTCCTGGAATTAACCCCACTTGGTCATGATATATAATCTTCTTGATGATTTGCTGCATTCTATTTGCTAGTATTTTATAGAGAATCTTTGCATCAATGTTCATGAGTGAGATTGGTCTATAGTTCTCCTTTTTGGTTGGGTCTTTCTCTGGTTTTGCTGTGAGAGTAATGCTTGCCTCCAGGAAAGATTTAGGGAGGATTGCTTTGTTTTCAATTTCATTGAAGAGTTTAAGGAGTATTGGCATCAAATCTTCTCCAAATTTCTTGTAGAATTCAGCTGTGAATCCATCAGGACCTGGGCTTTTCTTTGTTGGTAAGTTGTTTATTATGTTTTCAATTTCAATAGCTGATATTGGATTATTCAAAATTGCTATATCTTCTTGGTTGAGCTTTGGTAGTTCATATGTTTCTAGGAATCTATCCATTTCCTCTGTGTTTTCCACTCTATGTGAATAGAGATTTTCAAAGTAGGTATTTGTGATCTTTTGTGTTTTCATGGGATCTGTAGTAATTTCCCCCTTTTCAATCCTTATTGCATGAATTTGGGTTTTTTTCTTTCTTTTTATTTATAAAGTTAGCTAGAGGTTTGTCAATTTTGTTTATTCTCTCAAAAAACCCTTTGATTCATTACTTCTTTGTAATTTTTTAGATTCAATTGCATTCATTTCTTCTCTAATCTTTAGTATTTCCTCTCTTCTATGAGCTTTGGGTTTAACTTTCTCTTCTTTTTCTAGAAACTTGAGATGAAGTATTAGTTTGTTTACTTGTGTTCATTCTGTTTTCTTGATATGACCATTTATTGCTATATATTTCCCTCTTAAAACCACTTTCATTGCATCCCACGGATTACAACAGGATGTTTCCGCATTTTCACTGAATTGTAGGTATTGCTTTATTTCTTCTTTAATTTCATTGGTAGCCCACTGGTTGTTTAAAAGGTTATTGTTTACTTTCCATGTATGCATGCAGGTTTTGCAATTTCTTTTGCCATTGATTTCCAATTTCAGTGCTCTATGGTCAGATATTATGCATGGGATAATTTCAATACTTTTGTATTTATTTAAGAATGTTTTATGGGATAATTTATGGTCTATTTTGAAGAATGTCCCATGTGCAGCTGAGAAGAAAGTGTATTCTGTTATCATTGTGTGGAAAACTCTGTAACTATCTACTAAGTCCAGTTGCTCGCAGTTTGAATTGAGTTCTATTCCTTCTTTGCTGACTTTTTGTGTAGTTGATCTATCTCTTGGTGACAATTGGCTGGTAAGGTCCCCTGGAATAATTTTGTTCTTGTGTATTTGGTTTTTCATGTCCATTAGTGTCTGTCTTATATAGCTGGGTGCTCCGATGTTTGGTACATATATATTTATAGTTGTTAGTTCTTCCTCTTGAATTTTTCCACTTAAGAGTATGTAGTGACCTTCTTTGTCTCTTTTAATGATTTTAGGTTTGAAGTTCACATTGCCTGCAAATAGAATAGTTATCCATGCTTTTCTCTGGGTTCTTATTGCATGGAATACTGTTTTCCATCATTTGACTTTTAATCTATGAGTTTTCTTTTGGGTCAGATGTGTTTCTTGTATATAGTATATTGTGTAATCATGTTTCTTGATCCATTCAGTCAAGCTATTTCTTTTGATAGTTGAATTGAGGCCATTTACATATGTGGATATCACTGATATGTACTTGCTCCACTTTGCCATGTTCCAATTGTTTGCTTTCTACTTTTCCTCCTTATTTAATTGCTTGTAATACCTGGTGGTTTCTTTCTGTTGTTCTGGGAATTGTGGTTATTTTTATCTCTGTCTAGTATGTCTTCAACACTCTTTGTAGGGATTGGTTTGGTGTACATGAATTTCTTCCATTGTTCTTTGTCTTGGAAATATCTTGTATCTCCATTAAATTTGAATGAAAGTTTTGCTGGGTATATCAGCCTGGGTTGAAAGTTGTTTTCTTTCAGGGCTTGAAATATCTCATTCCAAGCACATCTTGACTTCAGGGTTTGTGCTACAAAGTCTGCTGTGATTCTCATGGGCTTTCCTTGATAAGTGACTTGTGTCTTTTCTCTAACAGCTTTTAGTATTCTGTTTTTATGTTGTATGTCTGAGATCTTAATTATTATGTGTCTGGGTGTACATTTATGTTTGTTGTGACATTTTGCTGTTGTATATGCCTCACTTATCTGCATAGCAGGTTTTTTCCGCATGTTTGGGAAATTTTCTCCTATTATTCCTGTGAATGTTTTAGATATGTCATTTTTATTGACTCCAGCATCTTCCCTAATGCCTATTAATCTTATATTGTTGCTCTTGGCATCATCTTGAAGCTTCTGGATTGGCATTTCATTTTGCTTTCCTTTTTTTAAGAGTTCTATCCTTTCATGATCACTAATTGAGATCCTGTCCTCAAGTTCCAAAATCCTATCCTCAGCTTCACTTGAATGGTTTTGCATGCTCTGAATAGAATTTTTTATTTCTTGGATGTCTCTTTCAGTTTTCTTCACGAATTCTGCTTGTGCTCTGTATTGTTCATTCAAGGTTTCAATCAGTTTCCCATGTTCCTGTACTTTTTTCTCTATTTATTCTTTAGCTGTGCTCAGCAGCTCCTTTACTAAGGTTGTTACTTCTATCTTTACATGGGAGAGTACTTCTAATTTTGTTTCCTCTATGCCCTCACAGAGTTGTTTTCTTATTTAATTTGCTATATTTTTAGAGATTTCTGGTGTGTTACCTTTGGAGTTCTCTATTTAAATGTCTCCTGTACTTGCACCTGGTGGACTGGATGTTTGAAATTGCATTTTGCTTTTCTGTTTTGCCATTTTCCTCTTTCGAGTTAGTGTTTGATCCTTCAGACACATTAGTGTCAACTGTTGGTGGTGAGTATATTGGTGTCCTACTGTAAGGTTGATGTTTGTCCATTTTCTGGGTCCTACAGTGAATGGGTGGGCCAGTCACCTGACTGCCTGCTGCAGGGCCTGTTTGGTAAGTCTTATATTCTTCCTGGGCTGACAAGCCCAATTGTATAGATGTAGGTCAACTTTTAGTTTCTGCTAGTACTTTATCTTCTGGTTATTCCAGGTCATCAACTCTCCCTGTCTATAGTGTTTGTGTCGGCTGTGGACCTACTGTGTCCCTATTGTGTGCCTGTGTGTCCCATAAGCCCTTTTGATTTTCTTCAAGTTGGGGCAGTCCTTCTCGACACACTACTCACTCTTTCTGATGTTTTCTATGTGTAGGAAGGGGTCACCATCATTCTTGTCACACTTACCAATGTCTTACAGTTAGTTTAAGGGAGCTATACTGTTGGCCCTATTTACCCTCTGTACACCTCTATTTTAGGGGCATACTCACCACATTGACTCAAGTCTACTGAGATCTTGTTTCAGTAATGCAGTCACTTAATCTCCCTTCTAGCTAGCACAGATAATCCGCTGTAGACCAAGTTTCCTCTAGGTGCAGAGTTCCAAGTTTGCCCTTTGGATT
>PVJX010045494.1:0-12681 GCA_004027295.1 Dolichotis patagonum | reverse complement strand
GGGAAAGTTGTCACAAAGATTGAAAGTGATATTGCTTGCATAATACTTACTATAATGCATGACATAATATTCTTTAGCAGAACATGTATTGGCAAACGTTGGTAGTAAAGGGCAAGATAGTAAATCTCTTGGGCCTTTGAAACATATGCAGTCTAGGTCAGAAATATTCAACTCTGCCATAGTGATTGACAATTTATAAATAAATGAGCATGACTTGGATCCCCAAAAGATCTTATTTAGGATACTTAAATTTGAATTTCATAATTTTGTTGTGTCAAGAATTACTGTTCCTTGTTTGATTATTTTCAACCACTTAAAATGTGAAAACCATTCTTAGTTTGCAGACTATACAAATAGAGGGCTGAACTCAGCCTTTATAGGCTATAGTTTGCTGGTCACACCAGAATGTGTTCCCTATGAGAATAAGGGCTTTGTCTGTTACACTCATGCTGCTATCTCTGGGAACTGTAATACCATTGACCCATAGTAGGTATTTAAGAAATACTTGTTATTGTACAATAGATATTGTAATAAAGGGCTCAAAAGGAAAGAACAACTGGGATAGGGATGAAGAGAAAAGGAAGAAAGGAAAAGATTATATGCATGTAGAGATACATATATACGTGTATGTATGTAGTATGTATATGTATACAAGATAAATAACTATACTACTAATCTCTGTTAGTTCAGTTTGTGCTGTCATTCTTTGATCATTTTTTATGCCTAGATCTTGTAACCTGAACAACTACTTCTAAGATAACAATATACAATATATTAACTAGTGTTGATTTCCTACTATTTTTTTGAAATTCTGTATCATTCTTATCTTTTTTTCCGTTTTGCTTTTTAAAATTAAAAAAATTTAAAAATAAAAAAAGAAATACTTGTTGAATGAATAAGTGACTTTTTTAGAAGGCAGAACTTTTGGTCACAGGTTATTTATATGACTCAGGATTGCAGTGTATCAAGCAAGTTCCTCTACTGCCTCTGTTATATGGCTACCTTCACTGTCTCCATGTGGTAGCTTATTCAAATTAGTCACACTAGCTGTGTTTCAAGTGTTTACTAGCTGTATGTAACTAGTGGCTACCATGTGTTGGTCAGCGCCAGCATAAACTATTCCCATCTTTGACGAAAATTATTTTGAACAGTGCTAATTGAAAATAGCTCAGAACTAGACTGATAGGAAACATTAAAATGCAGAAAAATTTAAAGAGATCTTTCCCAAATAAACAGAATGTGCAGGCTTTAAAGAGAAAAAGACTGCTCTTTAAAACATATAAAATTACTATGAGGCCTGGTTTCCTTGGAAATTAACTTGTCAAGTTCTAATATATCATTCTATTGGCACTGGGGTCCCTGCTGTTTGTCAGTAAGTAATTGTCTGTTTTGCTATTGTCTTAACAAGATTAGCATTGGGTTTCCTTCCACTGAAGGAAGTAGGTAACACTAAGTTTTAAAATATAATCTCTTTTTCTCCTTTTTTTGCATAATGTCTTCATATAATTAAAAAAAAAAAAAGATGTACAGGAAAAATCTGCACCTACCCCCAGACTTAAACTTCCCAGTTTCATCCTATTCCCTCCATCTAGCAAATCAATATGATGCTTTATATGCATCTTTTCAGGTTTTTAAAATGTGCTTTCAACTGGAATGGTGGAACACACCTGTAATCCCAGCACTCGGGAGGCTGAGGTAGGAGAATTACCATAAGTTTGAGGCCAGCATGAATTACAGAGCAAGACCCAGTTTCAAAAAAATTAAAGAATAATAAATAAATAAATAAATAAATAACCAACGTGAAGGTATCCTTCCAGGTATGAGCTCTGAAAGTTAAAATGTTCTTTCAAGCAAATGTGATCACAGATTCTTATTTCTCACCAATTCTGTAGAATGGGTAGCCTTGAATGCATGTTACTGTGTCCACTAAGAACATTTTTTAAAAATGTGTTTTTGGAAGACTTTTATGTTAGCATATAGAGTTCTTCTTTGATTTTTAAAATAGACACTCTGCCAGCTGCACTGGACTTTCTTTAATCCAGCCCCCATCAATGATCACTTCAGTTGTCTTTAATTTTTTTTTTCTCTCTCTTTTTGAGACAGGGTCTTACTATGCGGTTCAGGCTGGCCTTGGGCTCACTTTGTAGCCCAGGACTGCCTCAGCCTGCCAAGTGCTGAGATTATAGGAGTGTGCCACCATGCCCTACTTGTCTTTAAATTTTTACAGTTTAGGAAATTTGAAACTATTTTCTTCAAAATAAATATCATGATTCTTTTTCTCATCACTTGGATATATAAACAAATAGCATTTAAACATAGTTAATTTTGAATTTCTGATACTATATATAATTTTGAATTTCTGATACTATTAACATAGGTAAGAATTTGAACTAGCTTTAATAAATAACTTTGGGCATTGCACTTCTTTCTTGGTAGGTTAGCAGGGTTTGTTTATTTATTCAACAAATGTCAAATGTCTATCATGAAATGTTTCAAACTATAAAGGATATATAGAGGAATGAAAAAGACAAATAAGTTAGGCAAAAAATAAGTGTGATGTTACACAAAAGCAAAGAGGGTAATAAGAGAAAAGAAAAGCTATTTTACAAATTCTTTCTGGGTATGTGAAATTTTTGTTGAGATGCAACAAGTGGCTTCACTGTGGTAGACATTTCACATTGATTTATTATTATTTTCACATTTCAGACAAGGAAACACACAGAAAAGTATGCATAGATCTACAGTGGACAGTACATTCAATCATTCATCAGATATTTTCTGAGCACTTTCTATGTGTATGAAATACTTAATGCTGAAACTACAGCTGTGATCAAGGCACAGCTAGTCTTGCTTCCTTGAAGTTTATAGACTACTAAACAATTATGTAAATATTATTTGGTAAAAACACACTGTTTGCTGATACTGTGTAAAATCAGAATTCAGTATGATTTCTTCCATAAGCCTAATGTAAAACTCTCTCCTCTGTGGTGAGAATCCTTCAAATACACATTGAAAAGAAAATTGACCATTCGGTGCTTAACACCAACTTAACTATTCTGTTCTACCAAAAATAAAATTTTAACATCCTCTTCTGAAAACCATAATATTGTCTTCTCACTAACAAAGCTCAGTTCCTGCCTTTTCAACAATCTTAAATTCTTTGTAGATAGAAGACCTGAGACAATTTTCCCTAGAGAATTCATATTTTTATACTGAGCCACAGAAATATTACAAAGGAAAATTCTTCTAAGAAAAATCATAACCATTGACTAGTCAAATGGCCTTTTGAAAGTATTTATGGTCTTATAAGAAATACAGGATATATATCCATATACACAGCGGTGTCAAGGGGCCTTTAGCCTCCTCACATTTCCATGATAGTCCTCCTAAGCAATAGCCCAAACTAGCTCAAGTAATAACAGTGGCTTGATATGTATAGCCTCAAAGCAAGTTAAAACCCCTGCTATTCTTCAAAAGACTCAACAGGACCCTACCTTAAGCCACCCTCATACAGTGTTTGGAGCTGCTCTTCTATGAAAAGTGGCTGCTTCCAGGTTATTTTCTTAGGTTTTTGTATCTGTTTCTCAAAGTTTCCCAGAGATGTTTGCGAATCTTCTGACTGATGCAGACTGCCACTGAGCACAATGGGAGCTAAGCAGACAGTTCAGTGAAAAACTCACCAATACTCAGATGCAATTATACTTTCTGCTAAAACATTTTATCAAGTAAACACATGCACATAGCTTTCAAAAAAATCAAATAACACGAAAAGGCTTAATATGAAAACTCAGCTGCTATGCTACAGCTACAGCCTTTTGTTTTATGCATACCCCTCATCCCCTACTAAATGAAATATTACACAATAACAGAGAATCTTGACAGAAACATCTTCGTTACTCATTACTTCTGTGAGATCATTTGTTAAAAATTCGTTTCCTTTATTTCCTTGTTTCTTTTCTTTGCTCAAAAAAGAAAATGCCTTTGTGAGGACAGCAAATATTACACAAGACAGAAGTGGTACTCACTAAAGTTGCAAATTCCAACACACTGGATGTGACGGTAGGCCTGTTTCATAGAAGAGCAGCACAACACCTTGATTTTTCACCTTTGCTTTAGTCTTAGAAGTAGCCAGAAGACAGAGAAGTAAAGTCTGACAATCAGAAGGTGCAAGACTGGCCCAGAGTGCCTTTCTTTGATTGGTGGAACTCTGGAGGGAGGAGCAGGAGTTCTGGGCTACACACTGAGTATTTACACAATCCTTGGCAGACAGTCCTTTTTGCAAGTAATGACTGACATACACAGCAAGCTTTTAACAGGCTAGAAAAGCAATTTTTTTTTTTACAGGAAGGAAAGCGTCCAAAGAGTTGCTGGAAAGGTTAGTATGGTGAAGGGGTAAAGGAATTATTCAGGAGGAGGAATGGACAAATACAGTAAGACACAGGAGTATTTTGAAATAGAAGACAAAACAAAAAACAATGGAATTTGAGGGATAGGTGTAAATTGAACTAGATTTCATCCAATTGGTTGTCTTGAACTGGTCAGGACTAAACATAAACACTGTCAGGCCATTCTTGCCTGAATCCTTCAGTGCTTCTTAGCTCACGCAAGTCCTTAGGTAAACTACAGGGAGCTGTGTGACTTGGCACTGGCTACTCTGTGACCTATAGCCTATTCCTCCTCTATGCTATTCTGCAACCACACAAACCCCTTGCTTTTTCTCAAATATGCAATGCATGTTCCAGCCTTGGGCTTTTTGAGCTTCTACTACCTATGAGTCTTCCCTCAGATATTGTTATGGTTTATATCTGGATGTCCCCCCCCAAAAAAAAAACTTCATGCACTCATAATAGGTGGGGCTTTGGGGGAGGTGATTGGATCATGACAGTTTGACACTCATCAGTGGATTAGGAATTTATAGCTAAATGTGACTTGGAAGGTAAAACCTGATTGGAGGAGGTAGGTCACTGGGGGCATGGTCTGGAAGGCTATATTTCCCCCTTCCTCCCTTGATCTCTGTCTCCGTCACTGTTTCTTGCTCTCTCTCCCTCTCTCTCTCTTTCTCTCTGGGTCTCTGTCTCTGTCTCTGTCTCTCTCTCTCTTGCTCCTTGCCCTTCCTGCAACCATGTCATGATCTCTCTATCTTCTGCCATGCTGTCCTACCTTGGAGGCACAGACTCTGTACTGAAACTTTTACACACTGTGAGCCAAGTAAACCTTTTCCTTATAGTTGTGGGTGTTGGGTATTGTGTCTCAGCAAAGAGAATAATTAAGATTGTTATCTTGGCCAAATCCTTCATTTCATGAGGTATCCTATCAAAGAGGTCTTCATTACCACCTTTTTCTAAACTAACACTTTTTTCTGTTTAATTTGTTTTAACTTTTTATACTACCCTTTGAGTATAAGAACATGATTTACTGATGTATCACTATTGCCTATATTGGTAAATTGCAGGTATTCAATACATATTTGATAATCATATGAAAAAATGATTCTCCCAATTACATGACCTAGAAACTCAATTCAATTTCTTGTAAACAAAAAGAGAGGAATTTATTATTCTAGGAGTTTTTTATTTATCATCGATTCCTTGGGATTTTCTGTGTAATCAGATTATCTACCAGTAGAAAAAGTTTTACTTCTTCCTCTGAAGACCATATGCGTTTTTTGCCTATTGCACTGGCTGACACCAGCACTATGTTTACTAAGAGTAGTGAGAACAGAGATCATTGCCTTGCTCCTGATATTAGAGGAAAAGCATTTAGACTTTAAGTTAGACTCAATGTTAGCAGTAGGTTGTTTGTTTTTATAGATGCTCTTTATCAAGCTGAGAAAGTTTTTGTCTATTCCAATTTTTTCTGAAACTTCACCACCTATAGGTCTTGAAGTCTGGCAAGTTTTTCTGCATGGATTAATATAATCATGTGATTTTTCTCCATTACTTTGTTAATAAGGCAGATTACATTAATTAATTTTCTAGTACTGAGCCAGATTTGCTTTCCTAGAATAAACTTCACTTAGTGGTTTTATGTAATTCTTGTTATAATTGCTGAATTCTATTGTTTATGTCTTCCCAAATTTTAAAATTTTTCAGTCATTATTTCCAAGAATTGTTTTTCAGTCCTCTGTTAGATCTTTTGTTATAGTCTCTCAGGTGCTCTTCTCCCACCCATTTTAGTTCTTTCTGTTGTTCAGATTGGGAAATTTCTATTGTCCTATTCCAGTTCAATGATTTTTTTCTTTTATTCTTTCCATTGTGATATAGAACCCATTAATAGAGATAGGACAAAAACATAACTTTTTCTATATTCTCACACACCACACTCAGCACAATACTTCTGATACTAGACATGTGGAGTATTTTCCCAAATCATCAAGAAGCTCTCTAGCAGACACCAGCTGAGCATCTTATACTTCAATTCAATTTAGTCTACCTGGAGATAATGTCAGATGCCACTGGATGAAAACTCAGATGCACAAACTGCCCCCTAATTCAGATGCCAATTGTAAATCTTAGTTGTGACCTATGTATCTGACTAACTAGCTATAAATTTGGGTTCCTATCATCCCCTTCTTGCATTTGATTAATTTTTTAGAACACCTCACAGAACAAACTTTACTTACATTTACCCATTTATAAAGGATGTCTCAAAGGATATAGATGAATAGTCAGATGAAGAGATGCAAAGGGTGATATTAGGTGAATAAATATCACATTTCCATGCCCTCTTCAGTGCTCTACCCTTCCAGAACTTCCTCACGTTCAATATTCTGGAAATTCCCCAAAACCTGTCTTTTTAATTTTTATGGAGGCTTCATTGTATTGCCATAACCGATTAAATCATTGGCTGGCCATTGATGATCAACTCAACCTTTAGGTCCTCTCCCTTTCTAAGGTAGAAATAGGGTGTAGGATGGGAGGGGTAGGACTGAAAGTTCTAACCTCTAGTCACATGGATGGTTCTGTAACTTTCATTCTGAGGCTAGTACCCTCTGAGTGCCATCATCTCATTAACATAGAAAAATACACTTATTATTTATGAGAACCCAAAGATCTTAGGAGCTATTTACCAGGAAACAAGAATGAAAACCAAACATACATTTCACAATATCCACTGAGATTTTTATTTCTTTTATTGAATTTTTTTAAATTTCCATTATTTTCTAAGACTGTATTTCTTTACTGAAGCTGTGTTTCTTTCATTTGTTTCAAATGTATTTGTAATTGTTTTTGAAGTCTTTTTATAATGTTTTGTTAAAATTTTTGTCATCTTGGTGTTGGCATCTATTGACTGTTTCTTAGTTCAGTTTATCTTCATGGTTTTTGATATGACGAGCAATTTTCAACTGAGATGTGGGTATTTCCCTATTATTTAAAAGAACCAGATCTTATGTAAACCTTATGTTTTAGGCTGACTTTCTTGACACTCCTCTAACAGGGAGAGGCTCAGGACATCACTTCCTTGTTACTGAGGGAACATATAAGTCTAGCTTCTCCTCTCATCTTTCAGTAATACCTGATTTGGAGAGGGAGTTTCTCCTTTTTACTGCTTGGTGGGAATTAGTATTCCAGTGTCTCGTGTGATGTCTACTGACACTGTCCTGTTCCTTACTTGGCCCCTACAATACCATCTCAGAAGAAGGTTTTTTTGAATGTCTCAAGTTGTAGGCTCATGAGGGTAGAAGTCTAGGTTTCTCAATCTACTTTGCTAGCATAGGTTAGGATAAGTGAAGCCATAATTTTTTTTCCATGTGGTTTGGTTAGAATAAAGTAGTTTTTGTTTAATAATTTTATATTTGCTATGCTACTCTTTTCCTGGTCCTTAGCTAAAGAAATCAGTCTTTTGAGGGAGGAGATTTAATTGTCTGTACTCATTAATGTTTCTAGATGGCTGGATTTTTCAATTCCAAGTCTACGATCTATGAGACATAAAGAATACCTGAACAACTTGCATTTCTATTGTTCCTTAGGTCTCAGGGTCCATAACCAATCTACCTTCTTTTCTATACCTTTCAGAATCTTCTTATGTTTCTTTTATACAAAATATCCAGAAATTTTAGTTGTACTTACTAGGCAAGATAGGGAAATATATGTCTATTTCATCTTCTCAGAAGTGAAGTTCTCTCATCTCTCTGAGTTTAAAATAAAATTTATAACAACAACAACAACAACAACGACAACAACAAAAAGAACACTGCTTGAAAAAAGTGGAAGGCAAACTGTGATACTCAAAAAGCACGAGCAAGAAACCCAAAATAAATTACTAACAGATATAAATGGGAAATCCTTTATAACCAGCTCAGTTTAACCAAGAAGAGGTAAAAGAAAGAAAACCATGTGAGCATGTAGGTGAATTTAGAAAAAATGAATTTCAGCACTCACTCATGATAACATCCATCTTACCAGGAGAGTGAAATGTGAATAGAGAATTTTCTTAGTATGATAAAAGTTATTAATGGGGTTCAGGATGTGTTAACTCTAAATATGGCATTTTGGCATTTGAGAAAACATCAAAAACAGGAAAGACACTCACTTTTTCCCCCAGCCTTCTCTCATGAAGCAGGTAGTCATAAAGGTCTCATTTCAGATTTCCTTTTTGTCATTTCAGATTTCTACAGTTTGAATGTGTCACCCCAAAAAAGTTTAGATACTGAAATCTTAAATACCAAATTCATATGTTCATGAAATGAAGTAGGGCCTTAGAGAAGTAATTAGGATTAGATGAGGTCATGAGGGTAGAAGCTCCCATCATGGCATTAGTAGATTTTTAAGAAAAGTCCACTCAATTTATGAATTTATCAGCTTACTAGTCAGACTAGAACTTCCTCCCTTCTAAGGGGACCATAGCAACTCAACCAAATCAAAAAGAGGTTTGCATTTACTGTAAAAAAAAAAAGTACAGGCATTTTGAAAAGAATGGTCTCAGAAGACAGCTAAAACAAAGAAGAAACATCTATATTATATCTGACCAAGACAACTGTTTTACTTTCCCAAAGAGGCTGTCTGAGGAGTCACAAGATGCCTTTGCTTTATTCCTTCATAACACCTTAGGAGAACTAGAAGGTCTATTAATGGAGAATGATCCTGGGCTTTTGAAACTGGAACTATTCTATATTTTTTATTTCTTTACTTTAAACTGCATTCCTCCTCAGAATACAGAAACCATTTAAGTGGTAAGTACTTCTAATTGTTCCATAATCTTTTACAAATTCCATTCTACAATGTTCCAATTGTGTCTGTTCTGAGCCCTCCTTTCTACTTGTCCCATCTATACCACTTCATCTTTTTAGTTCAGATTTCTTAGAGGCTCACAGTACACACATTTCTTTCTCTCAAAAGGTGGAAATATTTTTAAATTTAGAGCAAGTAGAGCAATTAAACTAGTATAACCTCCTGAGAACATTAAATTAGTTATACAGTCTTTACAATACACTCTTGGGAAAGGAGACTATCAAAAGAATTAGGATCTTCATCCTGGATCCTACATTTTTTGGAATCATCAGCTAAAAGACTCACTCTAACTTAATTGGGAAGGACTCTATCAGATACTGTAACTCACTTTTTATGTGCTGCTAAGTTGAAGGGTATTGATTTATAGATTCGTATCTCTCATCTATAAAAGGCTGCCATGCCTGACTACACCTCCAAAACAACTGGAAATCTTTAACAGAAGTTGACCCAAAATATACTAGTGAATCTGGCTTCAAAGTAGACAGTATGTAAAACTGAGAATTACCAACACTAGGAATAAGGTATTTATAGGCTACCCTATGCCGAAACTATTAAAATTTTCAGACTTTTACTTGTATCTGGGGAATACTGGCCTTTTTAGGCATTCTACAGACTTCAGGACTCATTTACTGGTTCACCCTCTCATAGATCCTCTTCTGCTCTTACTCAGCCCTATAGTACTAAAATATTAGCAAGATATCTGAGATACCCAAGCTAATATATAGTCTAATAACTTCTGAAAATATCTGATTTTTGACTCTCAAATCCTGTAATATTTTAAAAATGACTCCTGGTCTCTTTTTCTGTGTTTCTTTATTTTTCTTTTATGACCCCAACAACTTTTATTAGACCCATTCTTGGAAGAAAAATATTATTGCCCAAATGTCTCAGTTTCTTGCATCTGCTATAAACCTCACAGACTGTTGGATATACCACAATCTTTTACTGGACCGTTTGGAGATAAAAATGATCCATTTGTGATAGCTATCAACTGTTTTTCATCAATTTCTCCCTTCTATATAACTATAGAGAAACAACTTAGATGTCACTTATGAAATCCATCTGATTCCTCTGTCGAATAAGATGGTCAGTTTCTACCTCATCTCCCACCCCTAAACAAACAATCCCTCTCTTATTTCTTTTTCAAGACTCTTCTGAGACTTTTAGATATTTTGTTGCAAAATTGGCTACCAACCAATTCAAATCTTCTCATTTTGTTAATTCTACTTTCTGTTCACTTACTGAGTCCTTAGAATACTTAGAAAAATCATAACAGAACTGTTCCCTAATATCACAAGTCATTAGCCTTGAGTTCTGATGGCCTAGATCTTACCCTTCAAGACTTGCCTTGAGTTCTGATGGCCTACATCTTACCCTTCAATCCTGCCCATCTACCAAAGCAATTATACCTTGCCCTTATGGGCAATTTATCACACTTACACTGATTTTAGAATATTACCAATTCAATACTAAGTTTTACACTAAAACAGAATAGGTGTGCCTTACACACCTATTCATATTCATTGTAGGTATAGAAAAATACATGGGCACTTGTGTTTCTGGACTCATGGTGGATGGGCAGATGATGCCCACCCTGGATCACTCCTTTCATTGGGCTCCAGCTCAAGACCTCAGGCTCTTTAACCAAGAGAGGGTAACCACAGTAGTTGGGCAAAGACTGGCAGAATGATATTTGGCATTTGGCATTTGAGGAATTGGCTATGTTTGAATTGGCTATGTTTGAAACTTGGGAATTGGCTATGTTTGAAATGAATATATGATCAGTGATTTCTTTCAAATTGTTAGCAGAATCTGTTGGACAAACCATAAGAGCCCAATGAAGATGAAGATCTCAGGACTCTTTGAACCGAGTATTTTTTTTTTATTTTAAAGAGAATAAAACAAAAGAGGGCAGAACAAAGCAGATCAGAAGAAAACAATATAAGCAACACAGCACTTTACAATAAGACAACTGGACATTAACAGTAGCTATCAAAATGTCTCTTTCTTTGCTTTAGTTGAGCATAGTTTCAAATACAATAATATCAAACATAACAAAATAGTATAAAACTATTCAAAAGAATGAAAAAAATAACAGGACATTCTGAACCGAATAACAGAGAATGATCAATGGCTACTATAATGTCATTTTCAAAAAAAAATTTATTTATACTATCACATATATTAAAATCCCAATAAGACACAACATGATACAACCAATGGTAATAGCACAGTAGAAGCATGTTAGGACTTCTAAGCAAGATGATAATAAATCAGCAATGGCTGCCATAATATTTTGTTTTCTTCAAAACAACTGTTCATACCATCACACATAATAAAGTCAAACAAAACAGAATAAAACCATTCCAAAGGATGAATGAAAACATTAAAAGGCTTCACAGCAATGAAATGGGAAATCATGATTACCATAAAATCTTATATATTCTTACCAACTCTCATACTAGGGAGACTATACGGTATTTACACATGTGAGTTTGGTTTATTTCGCTTATGAGTATGGTCTCAAGTTGTGTCCACTTATTTGTAAATATCTCAATGTGATCATTCTTTATAGCTGAGTAGTACTCCATTGTATAAAAATGCCACAATTTTTTTATCCATTCCTGTTGATGGGCACTTAGGTTGTTTCCAAGATCTGGCTATTACAAATTGTCCTGCTATAAACATGGGTGCACATATATCACTGTGGTATGATGTTTTCAGATCTTCTGGAAATATTCCTAGAAGTGGAATAGCTGGGTCAAATGGGACTTCCAAACCCAGCTTTTTGAGGAATCTCCAGACTGACCTCCACAGTGGTTGCACGAGTCTACACTCCCACCAACAGTGCAGAAGAGTTCCTTTTTCCCCACAGCCTCTCCAGCATTTGTTGTTGGTAGTTTTTTTTATCCTGGCCATTCTTTCTGGGGTGAGATGGAATCTCAGTGTAGTTTTAATTTGCATTTCTCTAATGACTAATGATGATGAACGTTTTTTCATGTATTTATTTGACATTTGTATTTCTTCATCTGAGAACTGTGTATTCATTTCAGATGCCCATTTTTGGATTGGGTCTTTGAATTTTGAGGGTCTGATTTTTTTTTTTTATTTGAAAGAGAATAAAACAAAAGGGGGCAGTACAGAGCAGATCAGAACAGGACAACATAGGCAACACAGTACTTTACATTAAGTCAACTGGACATCAACAGTATCTAACACCATATCTCTTACTCTGCTATAGTTGAGCATAGATTCAAATACAATAATATCAAACATAACACAATAGTATTAAGCATACATAGAGTGAAAGAATTACAGGGCTTTCTGAACCGAATAACAGAAAATGATCAATGGGTACTATAATATCTCATTTTTGATAAAAAAGAAAATTGTTTGAACTATCACACATATTCAGAAGTCCTACCATGCTTTTTTTGTTCTACTACCATTG
>PVJX010045493.1:0-12693 GCA_004027295.1 Dolichotis patagonum | reverse complement strand
AGTGATTCAGCAGGGAACCCAGGGTGCTTACTTTGCAAACATATTCAGCCTGTGCAAGAGGAGAACATGGAGATGGTGTGAGTGCTACACCCACCCAAGGATGAAGCCTGCTTATAACCTAAGGGAGGAAATCTCCACAAACTGTGAGCCAAGCACAGCTTTCCTTCCTTAATTTTGGGTATGGGATATTTTGTCTCAGTGATGAGAGAAAAGTAACTAAGATAAGCAGCATCCATTATTAATTTTTTCAGAAATCAAACTAATATAAAAGAGTAGGACTATGGTCTTGAAATTTGGTATCGATTATTGAGCGATAGATAAGAATAAAATTTTCAGTTATATACAATGGTGACTACAGATAACAATAATATACATATCAGAAAGCTACAAGAAATGATTTTGAAATTTTTAGTATGCATTTTCCATATTAATTTTGACAGATTAAAGAGATACATATGTTTGTCCTGATATAAACTTTGTGCACTATTCAGCTGCTTTATATGATACCTCATTAATAGGTACATAGTTATTTATCAGTTAATGCATGATAAAAATTTTTAAATTCCCCTTTCAAAGATCAATTAATTAATTATTTTTCTAGACATGCTCTATAAGGCATCAAAAGGCATACTTTCTCCATCTAGATAATTTGTATATTGCTAAGTGTGACTATAACAATGTTGAAATAAAACACTGAATAAAAATAGTCAAATTTATCTAATGAAGGCAAAGTTTTGGATGTATTAGGAAGAAAACAGTGTGCAATAAAATAGAAATGTGTTTACTTTAATGGTATATTATTAAAATGTTATAAAAATGCTGTTTCTACTTATTAAAGCATTTACTTTATAAAATTTATGAGAATTTAAAAAGTAACCTATTGTATTTATAAAAATGTAGTGGAAAAATGTAGAATAAAGTATACTGTCTTTTAATATATGTCTTTTTTTCCATAAACTAAACCTTACATATAATATTTCAGTCAGGAAATTACAAGAAATAGCACACTCCTTTTGAGTGTATATTGGACCATTTGAAGTAACACAAAACAATATCATTATTAAAGTTTTAAAAAAATCATTGCTTTAAAATATTTTATGATTCTGCAAAATTAAGTATAATTTCAACATGTATTAATATTTAAAGTATTTAAGTGTTCTGGACATGCATTTGTAAATTAAGCCTATCCCCTTAAAAGTATATTTTGTAAAAACATCTATAATCTTCTGGGTTCAATCTCCACCAGTCAGTATACTAATATAGTTAATGTGCCTCTTTTAGATGCTTATGTAATACTCTAGCAATGTGTTAATATTTGTATTAGTTAAACCTAAAAGCAAATTTATATTAGGAGACAGAAGTGAAACATGAATTTTTGTTTTAAATGTATTTAAATACTAACAATTTAACACTTGTAATCATTTACTTTCTATATTTAGTGTTCAAACTTATGCTCCTATTCTGTCTCCTGCTGTCTTCCTTATTTTCTTTCTCCATCCACTTGCCAATAACCCTATGGAAACACACATGCTTACATGTATGATTTTCATTGAATATTGTCTCTGTTCTGGTGTGTGCCTATAGTCCCAATACCATGGGCCATAAACGCAGGAAAATTGCAATTTCCAGTCATCTTGGACAACTGAGGGACAACTTAGTTGTCTCAAAATTTAAAATAAATAAATTATTAATTAATAAAAATACAAAGGAAAGAAAAAATTCTAGATATGCAGCTCAGAGCAATTATCCTGTATTTCCAGTGCCAAGGGGGGAAAAAAACAATATGAGTTGGAAAAAGTAACAATACATTAAAATTACTTTATCATTTGTAGTTTTATACATGGACTAATTATAAGTTATTATATATTAATTAACATGCTATGGTTTAAGTTTTTTAATACCACAAAATTATCAAATTTCAATAAATCTCCAAAAACTGTGATTATTATTAATAAAACAGACATTATTTTTAAAATCATTTTCATCCTTATGTTCTCATTTGTTTTCTCTAAATTTCCTGCTCAGTATACTAAAGATAGATGCCTCACAATGGAGAGCTGTTCTTTTTATATATATATATTTACGGTATCTTTTAGGGGTGTGGAGTTTGAGACAGGGTCTCGCTGTGTAATTCAGGCTAGCAGTGATCTTCCTGGATCAGCCATCCAAGAACTGAGACTACGTGTACATGAGTTCATTCCTGGTTTATCTTTATGAAAATCATTTTATTAGTGCATAATGATTCCATCCACTGTTGGAAATTGATATGTGTGCATAAGAGATCTTAATTATTTTCACATCCACTTAACCAATCACCAGTTCACTACCAGTTTCAACTATTTCATATAATTCATCTAATAATTTGCTCTTTAATTTATTTTATACTTGGAGTTCTCAGATAAGATAACCCATGCAATTTTTAAGCTTGTGTCTGATTGGATACATTTAAGATTTTAGTCTCAAGGCACATCCATTTTAATACAACTGCCAAACACATGTTTCTATTTTTAGTTTTCTTATCAGTAAGATGTGCCAAAAGTTCTTCCAATTTCTTGAAAGTGATACGTTCACAAACTAGTAACAGTAGTATACTCTGATTGCTCTTTGACTATCATCTCTTGTTAGTTTTGTAATGCCACCTCATTCAAGGGTTAATAATAATTTACATTCTGATGATTCCTAGAAACATTACTATATCATAGCATTACTCTTGAGTTCTCGGTTCATATATTCATACAATACTCAAAATTAATGTTTGGAAATATATATACATGTTCGAAAAGGAATCTTTGAATTTCTTTCCCTTCTTTTCTTTCTGTTTGACCTCTACTGACCTACTTTTTATATTATTAATCTGTATTTTGACATCTCAATATTTTGGTGCTGGATTTATCTATTTACTAGTAATGTCAGAAACTTCATTTTCTTGGATCCACTTCTAACATATTGTAGCAGGTAACTGAGTTAGTCAGAAATATTGTAGGCAGTGAGATAGAACTAGGTCCTGAATAGAGCCAGTGCTGACACCTGGAAGCTGCCAGGAAAGCTGACACCTCCTGCTGTGGACCAGGCCTCAAGAAAAAAGGCCATACAAATGCACTCATATCCTGAGGATTAACACCCTAAATTGTTCCCATCCCCCTAGCAAAGAGTCACTGCTCTGTACAAATGCCCACTTCCTACGTGACTTGCTTTCTCATTTGTCCCTAATGTAATCAATTTTACCTGAACTATTGATCTTATTGGCTAACTATAGTTATGTCCCACCTTATGCTCATCTGCTTTGTGAGTTCCCAGTCTTCCCCTACCCTGAACCCTTGGTTTTACTCTATAAAAGTCCCTAGAAAAGACAGAGTCCTGGGCAACCTGCTCGGGACCCCCTTCTGTCTCTCTCCAGACAGGAGATTTGTCTCAATAAATATATTCCACTCTTTGCCTCTGTTGTTCCTAAAATTAATTCTTCAATTTGAGAGAACATGAACTCGGTCATGGTAGGTAGGGCATTTCATTCTCCTATATCAATATCTCCTAAATCAGTCTATTACTCTCCATTTCCAAGAATTGTATGTATTACTCCTTCAACATTTCTACTTAGAGTGGTGGAAGATAATTGACATTTAGTTTAATTTTTTTGTATCTCTACATAGATCAGGTCCTCTCAACAGTCTCAACAAAGTCCCTAAAACGCTTCCTAGAGGATCAAACCAATCTTCCCATCTTGCTTTAGAAATCTGGTCTTGGCGCTCCTCTGGTAATGTGACCTCAATATCATGCTCTGTGCTAAACTCTGTTAGCTTCTACTCATTAGTTAGGCCAGATTTATTTCCACCTCTTTGTCCTTGTTTTTGTTTTTTTATTTGTATGGAAACCTGTAGAGCAGGTTTCCCTTGTTGTTATGTCTGTAGTTTATGTTTCCTGAAAAGTAGGAAAAATCTCCTTAATTTCTGGAAAAGAAACTGCGGTGGGCAAAACGTTGCATGTGTTGCTCAACGCTGCATTCATTGTTTAATGTGTTGATTGCAGTGAAATGTTGGCAATACTTTTCTGAGTGACTGTTGGTGAAATATCAGGTGAATATCACAATGATAGGTAAACAATTTAATTTCTCAGAAACAAAATTAATCACCAACTTTACAAAATAGCACTTTTTTTCTTACACTTAAAAACCCCTGTACTTATTAGTCTGTGACTAATATGGACCACACATTTGAAATATAATTTTGCTCAGATGATCCAGATATTAACTTTTGAAAAATACATCACTTAAAAAATATTTCAAGGAGTAGTTATACCTTAAAAATTTTATCATCAGGAATATGTTTTTTGGGAGAAAATTTCTCCTGATCTCAAGTGAAAGAGGAAGGTTTTGAAATGATTGAAGTCATTATGTCTTTTATTTCTACTGTAACATTTAACATATAATGAAATAATTATGCAAGGCAGAATAATTATAAAATTCGTGGAAGCCCTGAGCTTGCTTTTGTGCACTGATAGTCATATCTGGGGGTGATGGGAAAGAGTAATGACAGCTGAAATGTGTAGATCATGTCCAGTCCATTCTGTAATCTTGTTTTGCTTGCTGCTACTATAGAAAACCTTGATTCAAAATGTTAGAAGTGCAAGCAGACTTTCCACTGTTTTTTTTTTTTTTTCATATCTCAGGATATACTGTTTTAACGTTAATACAGAATAATTGGGGTCCTGCCTGGCAAGCACAAGGTCATGATTTGATCCACAAGGTCATGAGTTTGATTCACAGTAATATATATATATATATATATATATATATATCACATTTGTTGTCTCTTATGTAAGCAAATTTTGTGACCATTCTGTATTAATCAAATGTGTTGCTAGTAGTGACCATTTTTTACAAAGAAATCTCTGAAGCAGCTCTCATAAATGGAAAAAACTGAAACATTGTTACACATTTTGAACGTGATTTCTCTTCAATCTAGAGAAGAACACTTATGTGCACTATCACCTCATGAAGCAGCATGAACAGTTATGAATTAAGAGCATATAATTTAATATGATTGATAATTTTAATCAGATCTTGCAGGACTTTCAGTTCAAGTGATTTTTTTTTGCCTATTCAGCATTTCTCTATAGATGATACTATGTGGAAGCATAGTCAGAACCCATGTCTTTAATACAAAAAGTAAAGCCAGAAGTCTGTCTAGTCATGTCAGCCATTCTGTGTGGATACTGATATACTATGGTAAATTCAGACTTTCTGAGATGCAATTTTTCAGGGTTGAATAGATTTAAACCTGTACTTTTGGTTGGCAACAAAGTGCATGCAACATATCCTTATGCATTCTCTCCTAAAAATGAATCCCCCAGAGTCAAGTATTATCGCCTTGTTGTTGACATACATAGAGTTGTCAACCTGAATATCAATACCTAGGTGACTCATTAATCTTCTTTAACAATTATATTCTATAGCATCTACTATTTCATCAACTTACCCAGTTGTGGTGCTGGTCAAAAAGCAACACTGTGTGAGTTGCAGCCTCACCTAAAATTTCAAAACAAATGATTTTAACGGCAGGCCATATCAACTCCTCAGCAATAGTAAAGCACTTCTCAGCTTTAGCAATGCTGTTATCCACTAAGACTGATGTTTCTCATTCAGACACCTTTAGCAAGTGTTCATCTTCAATAACTGATCTGGTGTTTATGTTCACATTTTTTTAAATTTAAAACTTGAAAACTTGTCTTTTATTGTGAGGTATTTGGTCTCAATGTGACCAAGCAATTTTGAAAGTTTCATAGTGTCCTTGGACAGCCAGTTGCCACATATGGCACGAAGTGAGACTGAAGCATATAAATCACTTGTAACACACTTGTAAATTTAGAAAGATTCTTGGTATTTTCTTTTGTATGCCACCTTCTATCTGTTAATGTTGTTAAGCATTTTTATGCTATCTCATAATTGGGTCTTTCTCTTTTTTCCAAGAGGCTCTCCAGTAACATATGCTTTTATGCGATTTGGCTAGAATTAGGTTGTGGGCTTACCAAAACTGTGAGGAAGACACATGTGCAGTGCAGGAAAGAAGTGTGAAAAGAAATGGAAAATAATATAGTGCACAGAACATGTGAAGACTAAAATAAATGTCACATTCTGACTTAAAGCCTGTCAACAGATGCAGCTATAAAATTGTAGTACATCAAGTTACTTATCACTTTAGTCATACTATTAGATGCATTTGAGTTGTCAGTTGCTACTCACTGATAAAGTTTTGGTATGAGTCTGCAAGTAGTTATTCCATTATGACCTCTGTTTAATCAAAATTCTCAGCTAATGTTTATGAGTGTTCACAGACACTTGTGAGTACTAGCATCACCACCTCAGCTCCAATTCAGATTACTAAGGCATTATACTCTCATAAGAAGTGAGCAAACTCACCCCTCATATATATAATTCTAGATAGGGTTCACCAGCTATGAGAGCCTAATTCCACTACCTATCTCACAAAAGTTATAGCTGATGTGTTATTGTGATTGTTAGGAAGTGGCTGTAAATATAAATAAAACTTCATTAGCTTTACCACCATTCACTTCCTGTTCTGTGGGAACAGGAAGTTCCAGCTCCTAGAGGGTTATAAAATGCCACCAGTGCATGACACAGATGTTGGAACCATTGAGTGACAAAGCAGTGAATTCAAATATTGATGCTATTAAGTTATAGATTCTGTAATTGGATATACACTGCACTGCTATGATTTGGATTGAAAATGACACCAAAAGCTCTCATGTGCTCATAGGCAGGACTTATGATAAATGATTGAATCATGGGATGGTATCAGAGAACCCTGCAGTGAACCCAACCTCCTGCCAGGTGTTACAGTGCACAGTGGAAAGAGAGAGAGAGAGAGAGAGAGAGAGAGAGAGAGAAAGAAATTGAGAGAGAAAGAGAGAGAAAGAAAAAGAATGAACAAAAGACAGAAAGAAAGAAAGAAAGAAAGAAAGAAAGAAAGAAAGAAAGAAAGAAAGAGAGACAAAATAGTGACATAGTGGGGATTTGAAATGGCCAGTTGTTCATAAGGAACAAAAGGCCATGAAGCAGCCAAAACCAGCATTTATTGATTGAGGAGTGAATTATGAGATGATTTAGAGGCTGGTAGTGATTTTAAGCTAATGAGGGTCTAGCTTGGAGCATCTTTAATTTTGGTAGTATTAGTGTTATTCTTAACGATCTTTGTCTTCTCCTTTGTAAGTGGGAGAGGCCCACCTCTACTGAGATGATAGGAAAACTCAAAAAGCTGATACCACAAATCCCCAAGCCTCTGTAAAAGTAGCCATTGTGAATTTGTGGTCCCCCATAGGGTGCTATAGCTCATTTGCTGTTAGAAGGCAGAGCCCAAATCAAAAGAGGTAGACCACCAAGGCTGTCACTTGGAAGAGTGTATCCCCTTCCCTCATTGGTCCTTTGTCTACCATCTTTCTGGCCTCCATAACATGAACAACTTTTCCTCCATTTAGGCTCTATTACCATTCTGTTTCTGTAGTAAAGCCTGTCAAACATTGATCTAAACTTCTGAAATGGTTAGCCAAAACAAATCTCATCCCCTTTAAGTTGTGGGTGTGTAATACTGTGTCTCAGCAATGAAAAAGTGACTAAGAGATTGGTACCAATGGTATATTTATTGTTATAAATTTAACTGATCATTTGGCTCAGATGCATTTGTAACCATTCTGTGGGAGGACTTTGGTAAATCTTAGGGATTCCAGATAGGGACGTCTGAAAATGTTGTAGGACAAGGCTGATGGGAGATTCTGGCCAAAACTCAGAAACTGCTGATAGATATGCAGATGATAAACAACAGGCTCAGAAAGTTTCAGTTGATAATGAAGACTCCATAGGCATTTGGACCTATGATTATATGTGTTATGTTCTGACAGAAAATTTTTTTATATATTTTATTCATGTCGTGACACTTTGTGGGAGACAGATTATGGGCAGCAGACTGTTTTTTTTTTTTTTTTTCTGGTGGAAGGAATTTAAAGGCAGCCCCAAGTTTAGTTTGTAGCATGGGTACTACTAGCAGCTCTTAACTTGGTTTGTACTGAAAAGTAAGAGTGAATCCCCTTTAAAAACTTTAGCTCAGCCAATAATACAGGTCCTTTAAAATTGGAGACTGTAATTTTGCACTGTAATTTTGGAGTCTATAAAATTTTGGCTGAGGAGAACTTTACTGTTGAAAAGATTAGCATTAAAATCATACATTTTTAATGAGAACCATGTGAAAGATGTTTTGAGGGTATTTCTGGATTTAGCAAGTCCCCACCCTTCTCAAGACAAAGATATCAAAAATGAAAGACTGCTTTGATAATAGATTTCCAGAGCACCCTGACTGATAATGTCCAAATAAAAGATTGATTCCCTATAGTGCATTTCATGGTGCTTGGTTATCCAGGAGCATGGAAATCTCTGCAGTCATGAAACAAGGGGGCCTGGGTACTGCTTCAGCTGGCAGAGAACCTTGACCTCATCCACATTGTACTGGTTTTAATCAGTTGGTAAAATATAACAGTTGTGGTATCAGGGATGCTTCTACTCTGATTTCAAATGAAAGCCTGAGAGGTCACTGATGAAGCAGTGTATGAAACTGTAAAATTAAAGCAGAAAGTGTAGCGTATACTATTTTGGTTGATATATTGTGGCAACCTAAGAAGTTTAGAGGTTTAACTAATTCACTCAGTAGAGGGCCAGGCTCCTCACTTTGTAAACATTCTCTGCCTGTGCATGAGCTGGTGTGGCATTGTTATACCCTCCCTGGGGTGGGAGGTATGATGGCCTGCTCACAATCTAAGGGAGGATAAGAGACTTGCTGTCTCTCTTTTTGCTCTGGCTGCTTTTGCTGTTTTGTGCCACCTTGAACTATTGCCTCTGCACCATGACATTTGCGTGGGAGAGAGCTGATTATGGACTGAAACCTCCACAAACTGTGAGCTTAATAAAACTTTCCTTGTTTAATTTTGTTTGTCAGGTATTTTGTCCTGGAAACAAGAAAAAAAATAACCAAGACAAACACCATAGTATTGGGGCTGTGACCTAAGACCGCAGATCTCCTGTTCAGGGGTACAGTGAAATAATAAAACATAGAAAAGACATATTTTTTTTAGTTACAATGGTCTTGGGGATGGTCAAAACTCAATAAGAACTAAGACCCTGAGGCTTGGTGTCCTTGGCTTTTATTAGCTGAAAAGCTTGCTTGGGGGGGTATCCTCCTAGACTGCAGCAAGTGGTGAGGGTAAACTGCTGATGCAATTAAGGCTCAAGAGTTGAGGAACAATGCATTTTTGGAAAACCACCCAGGAGCAGATCATGCTTAACTAGCAATTTGATTGTCTGCTAATTGCAAACACTGAGCTAGAAGGAAACAGGATGATTCAAGCCCTTAGCTGTGTGTTATCTTCTTTTGAGGTGCCAGAACTTCACAGACCATTTGCTAGTTTCAGTTCTGGCCATTGGCTTAAAAACTATCTGTAAGTCAGCTGCAGGTCTCAGCATAAATCATGTAGGCCCAGGACAGACACTCAATTTATTTTTGTTCCAATTTATTACTATTAATCACTGCCTGCTCTCCGCCATGTCAAGTTGGCCCTCAGCACTCAGGAGGTTGGAAACGAAACATGAAAGGTCTGAGGAAAGCTGTAAGCAGGGAACAAAAAAGCCACTGCAAGAATAGAACCATATATGCCGCCACCCAAGCCCCTTGAATTTACATTGTGTCACCACGTCTTGCCTGGAGCAATGGACCTGGAACCACAACAGTTAATGTTCGCTTCACAGTGGTCCAGTCTTGCTTTGGTGCTATTCCATTCTATCCCCTAATTTTTCCCTTTAGGAAGAGAAATGATTAGTCTGTGTCATTGCACATCAGTAGTGTTTAATTTTATTTTTATTTTTTATACAGCTCATAGCTAAGAATTTGCATGGAGTCTCAGAGAAACTTGGACTTGGAGCTTTCAGCAATGCTGGAACTGCTCTGACTTTCCCAACTTTTAGAGATAGACTAAATGCATTTGCATGAAGAGGTATGCATTTTTTTAGGAGGACAAGAAGAGAGCAGAGTATTAAAGTTCATAACAAAAATATTCTCGTGTGCACATAGGGAGAATTTTTGGAAGCTAATTAAATCATTAGGTAATGTAACTGACTTGTTGTCTGGAGGTTGCTTAGGTTGTCATCAAAACCTAAGTAACTTTCTCTCCGCACTTGCTCTTCCACCATGGCCGTGGTGTTTCTGAGTTGAAGCCCTCTACACTTGGACTGAGACTTCTGAACTGTGGTCCAGTTGCAAGTATGAGAAATATGGTTTCAGAAATGAGAAAGAGACTAATAAATGTACTTTATTTGCCTTTTAATTCACAAAGTTAAATAATTGAAGAATGCACACATGTGCATTGTTTTCAAAAATGTCTTCTCAGATTGATGTCCTTGTAAAAATGATTCTACATTGAAACTATTCATGTTAATTAAAATTTCTATTGTTTTCAAATAGAAGCATTTAAATATTATATGAGTTACACAAGTTATGAAATGTATTCAGAAATGTCTTTGAAAGCCTTAAATAGATTACAAATGTATATTTTAAATTTCCAAAAGGAACAGAGACATCTGGTATTCACCATGCAATCTAATGTCTTCTGTTGTTTACATATAACTACTCACTAAAATCTGTAGTCTGTTAATGCAATATCAGCTAATTTCAGAGGTAGCCTGAAAATCTCACTGACAACGCTAACAAATTAGTGTGAGGATAGGTACAGAATATTTAGGGAACATTATCTTAATATCTGTACAAACAATTTTCAAAATGTGTAGTGGTTTTAAATGTACAGTAGCATAAAATTATATGCCATGATCACCATAAAAACATTTTAAGAATTCAAATAATTTTGAAATATGAAAGAGGAAATCAGTCATGGTGATTCATTCCTGAACCCCAGCACTCTGGGGAAGTGAGGAAGGAGGACTGCAAATTCAATGCCAGGATAAACAGTTTAGCAATTTATAAAGATCCTTTTTCAAAATAAAGAAAGAACACAAGAAAGAAAGAAAGAAAGAAAGAAAGAAAGAAAGAAAGAAAGAGAAAGAAAAGAAAAAGAAAGAAAGAAAAGAAAAAGAAAGAAACAAAGAAAGAAAGAGAAAGAAAGAAAAGAAAAAGAAAGAAACAGAGAAAGAAGAAAAAGAAAATGAAAGAAAGAATGAAAGAAAAAGAAAAGAAAAGAGAAAAAGAAAAGAAAAAGAAAGAAACAAAAAAGAAAGAAAGAAAGAGAAAGAAAGAAAGAAAAGAAAAAGAAATGAAAGAAAGAAAGAAAAAAGAAAAGAAAGGAAAGAAAGAAAGAAAGAAAGAAAGAAGAAAGAAAGAAAGAAAGAAAGAAAGAAAGAAAGAAAGAAAGAAAGAAAGAAAAAGAAAAAAGAAAAAAGGGAAAGAAAGAAAGACACACTAGGGGAATAGTTCAATAGAACTATTCAATTGGTTTCAATATGGTATACTACACACACACACACACACACACACGTCTGTCTGTCTGTCTGTCTGTCTGTCTGTCTTTGCTGATATATGTCCCTGTGCCTCTGCCAAATACACATTTATACAAAAAGATGTACAAACCTTCAGTCATTCTGTGAGTGAATCAGTTTTTTAAAAAACTCATTAAATTCTGAATATCAACAAGGCACTGCAGCCAGAAAGAAAGCATTGTGCCATTGTGCAAACAGCAGTACAGCAGCTCATATGAAGCCCATGCAGATAATGATGGACTCGAGAAGTAGAAATCTGGTGTTTGTCTTGCCATTTATTTCTTCTCTCTCTCTCCCTCCCCCTTCTCTCCCTCACTCTCTCTTTCTCTGTGTGTGTGTGTCTGAATTTCAATAAACGTCTTCTCCATTTCTCTTTTTACCTTTAGCTCATCCAGCTTGTTTTGCTTTCACCAGTAAATATCCCATTAATCTTGTACATGACGTGTAAAAACAAAAATCTTCTTATGAGTCAGTTTCCTCACCTGGGAAGAGAGCCTTACAAATGTATCTATATTACACAGATATTACAAGAATGTAATATGTTTGAAAGTATCAAAATATTATTTTGGAGGAACAAACATAGTTAAATATTACTTTTGGTAATAACTTCAATATATGAATCTCCAACTTTTACCATACTTGGAGTCTTTTCTTTTTCCTGGAATATTGCTGCATAAGATAATATCTAACAACTTTTCAACAACTGTGTACTAATTCATGAAATAGATGTAGAGATGTGTGCATTTTTCTGCAAAGATGCCAAACCTATTAGGGCTAGTTGAATGTATAATATAGGAAACTTGATAATCTTTGATGTTATTCCAAAAAATCAATTTAGCAATTTCTACTTGTCCTGGGAATGGCCAACAGCTTCTTTTTGCATCATCATTACATATGTATCTCTTGCCATTTCTCTATCTAGATATCTCTAGCTCTCTTCATGTCTGTATCTCTGTAACTATGTCTACAAGTGTTATAGCTGATACATTGTGTAAACATGAGAAATTTAGAAGTTTAAGAAACTCAGCAGGGAGCCAGAATCCTTGCTTTGTAAATATTCTCATCCTGTGCAAGAGGAGGGCAACAGATTTTTTGAATTCTGCACTCTCCCTGGGGAGGGGAGATGGCTGCTTACAATAGAAAAGAGGAAAGAA
>PVJX010045492.1:0-12735 GCA_004027295.1 Dolichotis patagonum | reverse complement strand
CCAAGGTAGCACTCCACCTGAGAGTGTGATAGTGATGCTGAGACGTAACACACAGAACTTGGCAAGGCCAGAAGGGCATGAAAGTTCTGATTTGGACAAAGAGCCTGCTAATGTACTTGAGATATGTGCAGGAAATGCAAATCTGTGTGTGCGTGTGTGGATGAGACAGAGAGGGGCTGTTTTGTTTTGGGCATTTGAATCTAGGGAACTGAGGTACCTCCCCAGTCTTTTTTTTAAATTAAATTTAATTTTTTTAAAATTGTGAGACAGAGTCTCACTAAGTTGCCCAGGTTGTGCCATAATATTGATCCTCCTACCCCAACCACCTAGAATGATGGAATTACAGGCATATGCCACCAAGCCCAGTCACTTTTTTTTTAAACTGGGGTAACAGTTTAGAAAGAGCAAAGGAATCAATTCATTGCAACATTTAAACACTGGAACTACTCAGTAATAAGCAGATGAAAAATAATACTTCCTAAAATTAGCTTATAATGTTATGGGAAATCCAAATGGGAGACTCTTTGCACTGAGGGATCTAGAAGGCAACTTGTTTATTATGCTGGTGGGCTGGTGGATAATTCAAAGTGTTTAAATCACCATTCATGACTGAGACTGAAACAGAAACATATATACATTTTGTAATCAGGAAGTAAAAAGCTGATAGTAGGTTATTACATACCCAGTTAGATCATTCTAAATAGATTTACTTAAAAGGAATTGTTTATCATCATGTGGAACATTCTGGGAAGTAGGAAGGGTGCTTCTTGTGGGAAAAGCAGAGTTAAAAGTGTCCTTAACTGATCCAGTCTCTGCTGGGCCTGAAGCCCTTGAAGCAAGCAACACAGCTAAACTGAATCAGTGCATTATCTGGATGCAGACAGTCAAGACTCACTGAAGTTAGCAGCCTAGCTGTGTGACAAGCAGCAGGGGGCATGGCCACAGGCCTCTAATTGACCTCTAGCATTTCCCATGAAATACTTATGCTTGGTAGTCTATAAATGTGCTCTTACACTATAATTGTACCCCAACATTACAAACCTCACAGATTACTGGGTGGTCCTTAGTAACTGAGTATGTGTAATTAGGTTAATTTCAGAGATTATTTTGGATGCAAATTGCATCTGATTATAATATCAAATGCCCGTTAACCGTGCTCAGCTTTCTGCTGCTCTAAAATTTAAAAATATAGATAATGGAGTTAAAGGAAAAGAAAAAGAAATGGAAGGTATTTAGTAAATAAAGAATTGAGGCCATCTCTCTCTCTCTGTACTCCACATCCATCATAGCTTCACCTTTTCCTTTTTTTCTTTTGTTGGCATCTGCAATTTGCATATAAAGAAAAACAGATATTAGGCAATAAGATTGAGAAACGAGCCACATAGCATAAACCACTCATAAGAGAATTAGAAAATCCAGAAGCAACTGTAGAATCCTGCTGCCATTACTTATCCACTGGAGGTTTTGTTTAGAGTAAGGGATTAATGACAGTGGTCAAATTCAAACTTTTCTAAAGTAGAAGATTATCAGTGTTGATAGCTGATCTTACAAGTTGTGAAGTATTTAATGCATCTCAAGGAATTAGAATAGAAAATCAGTTTATCTTAATTAAAAACATAAGCACAACCCGAATTAATTGCCATGCAGATACCAGATATTCCTGCTGTTACAGGCATGGCTAGAAACTTCAATTTTTTTCCTTTGTGCATTTTGATAATTCAGTGTTGCAATATTTCAACAAAGGGGCAATCTTGTTAGAATTGTCTCCTCTTGAATATGTTTTCCTCAGAAAGTTAAATATAGCACAACTCTCTCTTACATATGTCACACACATGCACCCCACAAAAGGCTTTTGTGCCCACTGCATTCATTCAAACTCGGACTTTAAGCACATCTCTTAATCCTCAGTGAAAAAAACTGAGAATTCTTTGTGTTTCTTTCAAAGTCAAATTCCTATTTTGCTCTATTGCTCTTGGAAGAATATCTCTATTTCTTTCATTAAAAGTAAGCCATGATGAAACTCTTTCCTATGCACAGAGAATGGGAAGTGATCTGCTGGGTTAAACAGAGCCATGAGGGGTGCACAGCTTGGCGGGCGTTGTAGGCTGTTTCCCCATTCATCGAAGGGCTGATGATGTGCAGCTGAGATCAGGGTCTGTAGCCATGTGCAGCGGCTCATTCCTTCCTGACTTCTCATTTTGCTGCCACCACCCTCACTGTGGCCCTCATTAATTCTCACCCAGACCATCCTAATGGTCCAGTAACTGGTTTCCTCCAAATCACTCTCCTTCTGAACCTACAGCATCAGAAATCCCTAAAAGATCATTTCACTGAAGAGCTGTGTGGCTCTGCCCCGTCTCCACTCCGAAGCTTGAATGCACTCTGACACTTACCAGATTAGGCCCAACTGCTAGTCTGCTACCATGAAAGCCCTTCCTGCCACCCCTTGGAGAAACCTCTTCCTTGTCTTCCACCTTCCCTCTGCACAATCACAGCCTTTTTTTCCTGTTCACCCAACCAGCTCTCCAGTCTTTTTGCCTCCATCACAGTCCCATTTCCTTCTCTATCAATTGTACTTCCATCTTGACTTGGGCCAATGTTTGTGGATCAAAGAAAATGCCACTGGCCACACAGTCTCTCCCATTCATGACCTCTTCATTAACATCCTTCCCTGACCACTATCCTGCCCTTCTTGAGTGAGCTAGACCCTTTATTCTGACATCCTTTTGTGGCATGTATCTTATTCTGCTTCTTGTTATAGTAGCTATGTATGTGTTGAATTTTTTCCCTCAGAATAATGTTTTTTAATTCCTTTAATTCTTGCTCGTTCTGTGAAGGGAACAGAATTCAACATCCAACTACAAAAGAAATGAATTATCATAACTAATTATAGTATTAAGTATGCTTTGAAAAATTATAATAGCACTATTGGGAAATTCTCCATCAAATAGAAATTGTTAGCATGGTAGATTGCACTATATATATTGCTTAGTTTAACATAACACCTGTCACATGGTTTGTGCGCAGTAGATGTTAGCTATTTTTATGATTATGATAACTGGTAGAGAATAAGACTGTCAACCACTGGTTGCAATATTCACAAATGGCTGGTCCATTAAATGATGTGGTTTTTACCTCATGGTGAATTTAAGATCGTGTCTTTTCAGTAATAGTAATCAATAGTAACAATATACTTCTTATTTTTTATGAAATCGCTCATGGGCTTGAAGAATGAATGACATAGTGGTGGAGAGGGAACAATATAAATTAGGGCTGTGCAGTGTAGGAGCAGCGGGGGAATTTCCATTCACTCTCTGGAGATTCACTGAGCTGGCCTGGTGCACTTACTTATTCCCATGTATTGGGGCGTCACAGCAAGGTGCGTACGTGGTGAGCTGTACAGTTTGAGTGCCTTGATACCCTTCTTCATTGAGGAGAGGAAGAGGGAGGATGCAGGCAATCTGGAGCCATAGCAGATGATTTTTAGAGGAGCTGAAGAGGACCGATGCAAAAACCATAGTTTGTAAATTAGTCTGTTTGAAACATAATGGGACAGAGCAGAGAATGGTATTTTCAACCTTAAATCTGTGTGACAGATATAATTTTATAGCAATTTTTAAGATCTTCTGGTCACTTTTAATACACAGGCACTCAGCATGCCAAAAGCATACTTTAGGGGTATTGTTTTCTGAGCCCTAACAGAGGGTAGCAATGACTATGTAAGCTGAAGCTGGCCATATGTGGGCATTACTGTGGTTTCAGAATTAGATTGTTTTCACACTGAAAGAAATATACAAAATACCTTTCATCTTAATTCAACAAATCAGACAAATAGCTATCTTAGAACTTTAAGTTGTTTAACCAAAATCACCCTTGTGTCATCTCAGGCCTCGAACAGGAAAGTTAGGATCTCAAGTGTAGGCTCCGTAACAAAAGGACAAATGTATGATGTGAAACACCCACTGTAACTCAGTAAAAATGTCTGTGATAAAGTATTCACAATTCTAAAATCACCCGATACAGGATTTTTCTGATGTCTTCAGCTGTTCATTAATTAAGAAGACTCAGAAATTGAGTAATACTAGAAAAATAAAACTGGAGACCACATTGGATCACCTCTGTTTTAGAAAAAGTTATAAATGTTTTCTTGGCAGATGTTTCTAGAAAGATGTCATCCAAAGGGGTTATGGCCATAGAAATATACCATTAAATATAGATGAAAATACTACCAAATAGTCTGGAAAGTATTACAATGCATCCTAACATTAATTTGACTTTTTTTTAAAAAAAGAAAAAACTCAAACTCTGCCTTCTCTGTGACATGTGGGAAGCTACCCAGGAATCCTATTTACATTGTGCAGACCTGAAATGGTTAAGAGACAGGCTAGGAACTAGGAGTTTCACATTACCCATTTGCTGTGTTAATTTTTCAAAACATCCATCCACTCCTCGATGTCACTTTTTAGTACCTTATCTTTAAATTGCAAAACAGTGTCACAAATAATTTTTAGGACATGATTAAGATTTAAAACAAATATCTGAGCAGGTTTCCTGGAGACTGCTGCTGCTATGTTTTCTATGCGGGTTGATGATGTCTTGTGGAAACAGGCCGAGTGTATGACGAAGAGCTCTCCTCTTTGCTCACAGGGACAATTCTCTGTGATCTTGGTTAGGAAGAGCTGGTCTGCAGATTGTGGAGCCCAGGAAGACTTCTGAGGGGAGGCGAGCAGGCTGTGAGTTGAGTTAGGAGGCGGTGCCCTGGGAGGGAGGCTGGGGTGTTTTCTCTTTGAGGAGGGAAACAGAGAGCAGGAGGACTTGGGAGGAGCAAGGTTGGGGAGGGACGAAGACTGTTCCTGCACAGAACTTTAGCCAGGCTGTTCTGAGTTCTCTTCTTGACTCAGCCTTAAACTTGGTCCCCTTCTCTCCTTGGCCTTCTCAGCCCAGAATCCCCTGCCTTTGGGGTCTCACCCCTTGGGGTGCTGCCCTTGAAGCTTCCTCTTAGTTCCCACCGATACCAACTCTGTTTGTTGGCTATGAATCCCCACTTGTCCTTGCTGTATTCGGGGTTGGGCTCAATCTCTCTTTTTCTTATTGTGACAGCTTTGACATCTACTACAAGAGCAATGTGGGGAGTAGGAGGAGCTCAAAGGAAGAGGAAGCAGAGGGAAAAGGAATCAGAGATAAATGGGGCCAGATCAGGCAGGGACTCCAGGGCCATATTAAAGATTTCAGCCTCTGTTCAAAGAGAGTGGAAAGGCATTGAAGAGTTCTAAGCCACATAGTGACATGATCAGATTTTCATTTTTGAAAGGTCATTCTTGCTTTTAACAAAGAGCAACAAATCCATCTTAAAAGTCCTTTGCAATATATAAAGGGACATGAAAGAAATTGAACACACTGATACATATGCAAATCTGTACCATAAGAGGCTGAGGCAGATCTGAGGGACTTTAAATCTTCTTCAGCCTACAGCTATAAGCACATCTCCAGTCTGCAGTGCCCAACTTTAGTGTACCCACAGCCATGAGATAGACACGAACAAGGACTGGCTGTGATTGCCTCAGCTAAAGAATTCTGCTGCTCCCTGGGGGTGCAGGGTGTAGGTCCTTTGCTCAGTCCTTGGTATGAGCTCTGGAGGGAAAGTGCTTGCTCAGGGGAGAATCCATACCCAAGATTCTCTTTGAAGATATGGTGATGTTAAGACATTATTTTGAGAAAGCTCCTTTCTAACGTCCCACAGGTAACCTAGTGGGATGAAGGCAGAGAGAGTTCATTAGGGCCTACAAGGCTTTAGGCAGAATGGATTCCCTGAGTTAGTAGTAGAAGAGCATTTGTTGAAAGAAATAAAACAAAAGTAAGTTCTGGGTAAAGAAAAGTCTAAGTGTTCCGTATTGTGAAGCCATAACAGGAAGGGGATGGGGAGAAAGAAGTAGGTACCTGAAGTCAGAGCTGATTCCCCCTGACAATGGACTCAAGATGGGAAAGGAAACCTGAGACCCAAAGACCCATGTGGAAGGTGTAACAGCCAGTCTCTCCACTGGCCGTGAGTCTACATGCTGGCATCACCCAATGTGACTGAGTGTATTGGGGACCTTAGTGTCTTAGGAAAACCTCTAAGTACTACCCTCTGTCCCCAAATATTGCTTCACTCTGATTCACAGAGACACACATCCTTACATGCATAGCTTACCTTTGGCTTTTCAGAAGAGTGCCTTAAAAATACTGTTTCCTGATGTTTAGAACTTACAAAAACAAATACGTCATCTCATTACTAAACCTGTCCCACCAATGACCTTGTGTTTCTTTTTTTGTTAAAAAAATTGTTTATATTACTTTCCACAAGATTTTCCACTCTTGGTTTAGACATTGTTTTTCTGTTCATGGTCAGCTAATGAGCAGAACAGATAAAATGTCTAGCATGGGAATTAGGTAAGTGTTGGTAGGAAATGTTCGACTTCACGATTTGACTTTTCTTGGAGATTTTAGATATTTTTTTCTGATTTTGTTCATGATATGTTATCTTGTTCCATGGTGTTTGAAAATATGAGTGAGTATTTGACAGGTGGGAACCTGAATTGTGTTTAACAATGCTTTTCCAATGAGTTATAGGGGCATTTTAAGAAAATGAGCTGGGTGTGCTTCTGTACTCTCTCTGTATCACTAACTGTGACACTGATGACAACAAACAGAGGACTTGCTGTCCTGCCGGTACAAGCCAGTATTATAACATTAAAAAAGCAATGTCTTTTCTAATTCATTACATAAAAGCAGGCTTCAGTCAAGGCCTGCTAGCATGGTCATCACTGGATACCAGAATTTTAAAAAGCTGGAAAACTTAGCAAGAGTAACTAACATCACGTGGATTCTCCCCCTCCCACCACTTGTTCTGTGGGTGGCAATCAGCAGGGGATGATATGTGGCAACTGACCTTTATAGAAATGAATGAGCATTAGAGCTGAGCATCGATTGGTAAGAATTTTGCTTTCATTTAGCAGAAGGAATTGTGATTTGATATTTAGATCAGAAAACATTGACGCACTTAGAGTTTTAATTAGAAACATGTGATTCTTAATTACCTGTTTGTCATTCCTGCTTGATGTCAGTGGAAATGGTCCTGCTTGTGATTCTTAATCCATACTTCCACCCCCAACCTACCTCCTATGGCCAGTTAAATTGGTGGGACAAAAACCTAGGACAGTTAGTACTGGAAAATTATCTAATGGTAGAAAGAGTGTCACAGAGTAAGAACATAGATAATTATATTATGGACTTCAGAAAATGGCTTGCTTTTGTGGGAAGTGGCTATTTAGAGGCATCTGAAGAGTCCTTTTGTATTTTCACTGTAGGTAGATGATGAAGTTGACTTGCACAAAACATCCATTTCCATTCCTACCATTTTGTTCCCAAATCCTGGAGTTCTTTTTAACAGCCATACTGCAGCCCAGAGCATCACCACCCTGGCTGGGGCACTAGCTGGCCTGTCTGACTAAGGTACCCTGGAGGAAAAAACCCATGTGGCAGTGACACCAGGAATTCCCAAAGGAAACCACTCCTTCATCTATATCCCTTTACACACACATACACACGCGCACACACATACACGCACAACCCCATAGTTTACAAACTCACTGATCAGTACGATGCTTACTACATAGTTATAGACTGACAGGTTGATAAGATGGTCAAGAAAGGACTTGGCCCCAAGACCTAGAATCACCCATACTAAGCTATGTTTAGGCAGCATTTGAGAAAGGCTTTCTAAAAAGCCAAAAGACTTAAATGCTGTAGCACAAAGCCATCAGCACTCACTACTAACATTTACCAAGTGTGACTACATGCCTGTGCTGAATGCTTTTCCAATGTTCAAATCTCAAGCCCACCTCTATAAGGTACTTGTCATTATCCCTCTTTCCTAAGTGAGAAAATGAACTACTTCATCTAAGTTATTTTGGGTAAGCCCACAAGTTATCAAGTAGCTTAATCTTAGCTCTGCAACTCCACAGCCTGGACTTGTAAACATTTCTTTAGACTATAGGTTCATTTACAATCTCGAGTGCCTCAGAAATAGCCCATATTTGAGAGGAAACAGGACCAAGAATATGAATCAATAATGGGAAGTGCAAGGCCTAGAACATGGGTGAAGGAGAGGCGCAAGGCAGGCAGGGGGCCAGCAGACCAGCATCTTCCAGTCATTTTCCTCTTACCATCACATCACCTTTTTCTCACTGTGAGCATCTGGCTTCCCTCTGAGAAGGGCCTCTGTGATTGTACTGGGTTCACACAGTGGAATGATAGTGTCTCTTCATCTCAGAATCCCTAATCTAATCATAGCAGCGAAGTCCCTTTTACCATGTAAAGGACCATATTCACAAGTTCTGAGCATCAGGATGCGGACCTTTGGAGAGGTTATTATTTAGCTACCAAAACAATAAAAATCTAAGAGGCTGTAAATGCAATCTCCTGCCCTAATGGGAATGTTCGCAATCCCAAAGATTGATAATCGTCTGCATTGTGCAGTATGAGACATGACAATTGTTATGTACTTAATATGCAACCCTAACAATAGAAGAGATAGCAGTTACCATGACAAAGTTTTAACAAATTGTGTTTTCTTTTAACCAGTGATTTGAAAAGTGCATGTTTCTCTGATCGTTCTGCTGTTTTTTAGGTCCAGTTTACAAAGGAGGGGAGGGCAGGAGGAAGGAGGCTTCCCCCTCCCTCAAGGTGACTCTATAGTCTCTTCCCTCTCTCTACTCCATGACTCTGCGCTTTGCTCCTTGACCATTCTGCATTCCTCTGCAGTTCTGTCTGCAGCTGTTCCTGCTGCTGCTGCTGCTGCTGCTCCTGCTCCTGATTCCACTGCTACTCCTGCTCCTGCTCCTGCTCCCGCTCCTGATTCCACTGCTACTCCTGCTCCTGCTCCTGCCCCTGATTCCACTGCTACTCCTGCTCCTGCTCCCGCTCTTGCTTGCTCCTGCTGAGTGTGTACGCAATCTGTGGCTCTGCATAATGGTGTGCAGCATCATGGTTGAGTTTCTTTGTGCCAGTTCCTACTTTAGAGTATTCATGTTAGCGCCCTATTTAGCACTGCTCCTAGAGCGTCCATGTGTGTGTGCTGAGACTGAAACTGGTTCCCTGCAGCAGAATTCCTAAAGCTTAAGCCAACCAGGCCTCTGTCCTCCCCAGTGAAGAATGTGGGCTGTGTTTAGCTGGGCAGCTACTCAGAGTCACCATCAGGGCCCGATTCCTGCCATCTGCTCCTGCTACCTAAGCATCAGACTTGGCCTGGTAGCATCTGGAGCACTACAGTGCCTCTCCATGAGTGGCCCACGTCTTAGGTGGAATGCAGATGAGCCTGCAGGCAGAGGGCCCAGCTTGCTGTCTCTTCCATAGCCCAGCCCCAGACCCCTCCTTGGGACTTTGCCTTAACTTCATCTGCTAGAACTAGGCCCACTGTTGCTCTAGAAATAAGAAAGCTTGGGGAACTGAGCAGTGCAGCCTTCTGGAGGTCTACTGGGAGAGGAAAACAAGGGAAGAGGAGGTTGTGAATATTTCTAGATGGCTGGGCCATGGCCCTTAATCAGTCTGCTCTAGGATGTCATGACTTGGATCCTTGATTGTGTGAGCCGAAGAAATCCTTTATTATCTAAAGGAGCCAGGTAAGCAACTCTGAAGGTGGGTCAGTATGCCTAAAAGGGCCCGAAAAAAGTCAGGCTTGACTTTTGCCTAATGTTTGCCACAGTACCTGGAGAGGTGTCAGAATTGCAGTTCAATGAATGATGAAAAGTAGAATGTATTTATACCAAGACGACATCCCTAAGGAAAATTCACTGGTACCATTATATTCTAACACGATGCAGTGCTATCAAAGAATGAAAAGGATTAAGGACAGAAAAGTGCGCAGAGATGGCCTCACTTCACTTTCTCACTGAGGGATGAGGAAGCTAACCGGGGTGGTGGTGACAGGACTTATTTACCTTTACAGCTGCTTTGCAGCTGGTGAGTGACACCGCACAACCACACAACCAGTGTCCTTCCAGGAGCTGCCCAGGGGCCCAGCCCAGAGCCAGCATCCAGCGGGCCTGCTGGGCTCCGTATTTACCCAGGGGCCCTGCCCGGAGCCACCCAAGCAGCAGCTCACAGTCTCTGTCTTTCCTTTCACACTCAGAAGATAATTTCACACAACTATGACTGTCTCGAGCAACACACGCTCTATTTATACTTTTAATAAATGCAAACTGGATATTAAGAAGCAAAATTTCTAATCTGGAAGTGAGGAAAATCCAATGTTTGTATGTCTGTCTTAGTGACGGCTAAAATATACTCCATAACCTACACAGCTACTTGTTAAAAATATAAATACGAACATCTTGAGACTGTTTATTTTTAAGTACTAAAGATGCTAATATCTTCAGTGAACCACAAAATTAATAACACAAGTTGGATAGTTACGTTGCCATAGTAACTTCAAATTCAGGCTTGATTTTGATGTTCTTTATGTTCCTGCTTTTTAAAAAATCCTAATAGTTTTTTACTATTGAATTTCTAAATTTTACTTTCAAGAAAAAGAGAAAAAAAGAATAAAAACAACAGAACAAAATTTCAAAACAAGATTGTAGGAGAGCAATGATGGTTAGTACACCATGCACTATTACCTTCAAAGTAGTTGCTCATATTACAAGATATAGGCATGAAAAATTGATCAAACGGTATAGGTACAAACCTTTCTTTTCAGTGAACTAATAGCAATTAGTAGTATAACTATCTTAAATATTTTGTGTGTATATGTGTATGTATTTATTTATTTATTTTTGCTTTTCTCTTTCTTCTTTTCTCCTTTCTCCCTTCTTAGTTTCTCTCCCTTTCGTTACACCTATTGTACATTTTGGATCTTATTTACTCTTTCAGCTTCTTACAGTAGGGAGACAATATGATGTTGATACATAGAAGTCTGATTTATTTCACTCATGAGTATGGTCTCCAGTTGTATGCATTTCCCTATAAATGTCTTGAGTTTATCCTTCCTTATGGCTGAGTAGTACTCCAATGTATAAAAAGACCACATCTTTTTATCCATTCCTTGGTGAATGGGCATTTGGATTGTTGCCAAGATTTAGCTATTACAAACTGTGCTGCTATAAACTTGGGTGAACATATATCACTGTGGTGTCATGTTTTCAATTCTTCTGGGAAAATACCCATAAGGGGAATAGCTGGGTCAAACTGGACCACTAATCCTACTTTTCTAAGGAATCTCCTCACTGATTTCCACAGTGGTTGCACCAGTCTACATTCCCACCAACAGGGAAGTGTTCCTTTTTCCCCACAGCCCCTCAAGCATTTGTTATTGGTTGATTTCTTGATGATCAGCATTCTTACTGGGATGAGATGGAATCTCAGTATTGTTTCGCATTTCTCAAATGATTAATGAGGTTGAACATTTTTCATATATTTATTTGCTATTTGTATTTCTTCATCTGAGAAGTATGTGTTCATCTCAGCTGCTCATTTTTGAACTGTGTCTGATTTTTTTCAGTTCTTCATATGGTCCTTTTTTTCAGTTCTTCATATGGTCCTTTTTCATATAAGGACCTACATATAAGTCCTTTTACTGAGGGACAGCTGGCTAAAATTTTTTCTCACTCTCTGTGTTGTCTTTTTCCTCTGTTGGTGATTTCTTTTGATATGCAAAAACTTTTTAATAAGATAAGATTCCAGTTGTTGAGTTCTTTAAGTACTTCCTATGCAGTTTGGGTTTTGTTCATGAAAGCTTTGCCTACCCCTATGTCTGCAAGATTTCTACCTAATTTCTCTTCTAATAGATTAGAGATTTCTCTTCTAATAGATCTTCTAATAGATTTCTGCCTTAATATTTAGATCTTTGATCCATTTTGACTTTAGTTTAGTGACTGGTGATAGATATGGGTCTAGTTTTAGTCTTTGGTGTGTGTTTGTAGTTGTGTCTGCATCTTCTAATATGTTCCACTGGGCCTCAGTTCTGTTTTGCTCGCCAGTATCATGCTGATTTTATCACAGTAGCTTTGTAGTATAATTTTAAGTCAGGGATTATGATGTCTCCTGTCTTGCCTTTGCTGCCCAAGACTGACTTTGATATTCTAGGTCTCTTCTGACTCCCAACGAATTTTAGGAATGTTTTCTCTAGTTCTGTGAGGTATGCTAATGGCATTTTCAACATAACTATATTATATCTGTTCAATGATTTTGGGAGCATGGACATTTTCACTGTGTTTGTTCTTCCTATCCATGAGCAAGGTATCCCTTTCCATTTTCTGATATCCACTTTGATCTCTTTTTTCAGAGTACTGTAATTTTCACTACATAGAGATTTACTTCCTTTGTTAGATTGATTTCTAAGTATTTTTTTCTTTTTTTATGTTATTTTGAAGGTTTCCTTAATTTCTTTCTCAGTGAGTTTCTTGTTTGTGTACAGGAAGGCTATTGACTTTTGAATGTTGACTTTGTATCCAGCTATGCTACTGAATTTGCTTATTAACTCTAGGAGTCTTTTGGTGGAATTTTTGGGGTCTTCTATGTAGAGTACCGTCTAAGAATAATACTTGTTTGACTTCTTCTTTTCCTATCGTTATTCCTTTTATTTCTCTCTCATCTAATTTCTCTGGCTAATGTTTCTACATCTATGTTGAATAAGAGTGGTGATAGTGGACATACTTGTATTGTTCCTGATTTTAGAGCAAAAGTTTTCAGTTTTTGTCC
>PVJX010045491.1:0-12693 GCA_004027295.1 Dolichotis patagonum | reverse complement strand
ATATTACCTTTCATTGCTGCTGAACTATGACATTTTTATTTATTTTTATTTTTATTTTATTTATTTATTTTTTTGGTGCCAGGGATCGAACTCATGACCTTGCGTTTGCCAAGCAGGCACTTATGCCTCAGAGCTAAACCCCCGGCCCAAAAAGCGCAAGTTTTTTTTTTTTTTTTTTTGCTACTGGGGATTGAACTCACAACCTCGCACTTGGCAGGCAGGCACTTACGCCACTGAGCTAAATTCCCAGCCCGACATTTTTAATAGTTTAACAAGGCAACAAGAAGATGCAGCAACTTCAAAAATAAAGATTTGGCATTTCTAAGTGAAATTCTCCCCAAAGTTGTCTCCAGATTAACCAACACGATTTGTGTCCAAAGGATGTTTGAATTCACCGTCAAGTAGCACTTCCGTATTTTCTCGCTTGTTTGCTCACAGGTGAAATGAGCCCTATAAGTGTGAAGCGAGGTTGCAGAGGCTGGGCCCGATCTCCTCCAATAAACCAGAGCATAGCAGGGAGGCTCGGCCGTGGCCTCCTTCAGGAAAGCAGATAGTACTCAGAATGCAGTATATAGATAAAAGGCAACCTAAGGAAACCTATATCCAAACAGCTGCAAATTAATCAATTCTGCCTGAAACCAGTGTGTAATATGGAAATTCACTGATGAGAATAATCTGAGAAAATTGAAAATGGAACCTTTTAAAAGTGTGCTAACCATAAAAATTTGATATAGCGGTCAATGTAAATACTGATTCTCTTTCCTGATGCTACTACCAAAAACACCCAAAAAGCTTAACCTTCATTAGGTGATGGTTCTGAGCGCTATACTTTGGCGATGAGTTTCTTCTTCCCATGAATGTTCAACTTCGTGAGTTAAATATATTTTTGGATAAGAAATTTGTGTAACTATTCAATGAGTTTAATGAGCACAAGAGCCCTTAGGATTTCAGATAACAACCAGCAACATTGATCAGAACTGAAATTAACTGTCTTTTGCCAAAAGCACAGTGTCCCTTAAATGGTCACCCTGCCTGGTTGCTTCTTCTCACTGTCTTTTTTGGCCAGTAGACATCATACAGTCCTATTATCTCTGCATTGCACCTTGATTCTCTAAAAACACTTAGAAAAGGCAGTTGGTAATGAAGTTAATAAACAGAACTGGAACCCTAAAAATGAATTTTATATATATGAAAACAGTGTGTTGCTTTTTCAAGTCCTGACAGTGCTAAATGCCAATGAATATTTTAAATTAATAGAGCAGGTCTGATGACAATTTTTCAAATTCCAATTCCATGTGATTCATATAGCTATTGTATTGTGCTTAATGCAGTCAACATTGTTAATTATATGTTGATAGTCACCTTTCCGGCAATCTAACATATTTTTCCGTCAAACGAGTACTCCCTCTACCATTTCAGGCATAAAACCTGCCACTGGTCAAACTGCATTTAAGCAGTAATACATAAAAATATATTCACTAGTTCAATCAAATTTTATTGCAAAGATTTGTGAATAGGTATTTAGTTCAGTGCCAATGTGTATTAGTGTATGCAGGGCTCCGGGTTCAAATTTCAGCACCACAAACAAACAAATCAAAAAGTCTCAGATACATCTACTATAGTGAACATCATGTAAGAAATGTGTTTATGAATTTGAGAGCCAACTAAAATTACTTTTGGAATTCATGATCTTTCTCTTTTTATTAATATATTGATGCCATGGGACTGTCATAATAAATCATTATTGAATGCGTGACTTAAAACTACGGACACTTACTCTATCACTGTTGTGGAGATTAACACTGAGAAATCAATGTGTCCTCGGGCTTGGCTTCTTGTGGAGATTCTGTAGTGTCCTGTATCTTGTAGCTTCATAACTGTGATCTCACTGTCTGTCTCCATACAACTTTGTTTTACATTTCTTCTGTGTTCCGATTTTCTTCTAAAGACTTATTGCATTGATTTTAGGGCCAATTTTGTGAATCTAGGATTATTTTATCTTGATATTCTCAACTAATTACACCTGCAAAAATACTTTGTCTAAGTAAGCTCACATTCACAAGCAAGGGAGTCGGGACTCAGACATGTTACTTTGGAGCCTGCAGTTAAAGGCCTACCATTAACAGGGAATGAATGGTCTGCCTGAAATTGCCACCATTTTCAGTATTTTTTTGAAAAGAATAGGGAAAAGAAAAAAAATGTTTCACCTTGAATGTCAGAGGATAATCTATGGTTTTAAACAGTTATTAAAATTATTACTTTTACTAAGATAAAAGTACTTTCCAAGTAGTTTCAAATTGGCGTAGACACATTCTATAAGAACTACTGGTGTTTACTGCATTTTGTCTTTTTTATTCTGCATACAAGCATCTCTAAATATGCTATATAATTTTTGTTGTCATACAAATGCTCTCTTAAGAAGCTTTATTTTTATTTTAAAGAGAAAACAATAATAAAAACAGATACAGGATTTCAAAAACAAGATAATAGGAAGTTGACAGCAGTTAATTTATTGCATACCGTTATGTTCAGTAGCTGCTCAGATTATAAGGAATAGGCATACATAATTGATCAAACGCTGTAAGCACAAGCCTTTTTCAAGAAACTTTTAAGCAAGCAAAAAAATATTTTAAGAACAGAGGGGCATAAAAAGACATTTGCAATGTACATGTAGTCATGGAATCAATATTAGCAGCAGTAAAACAAAGTGTACAAAGTCAGCAGCAAGACAGAAAGAAAAGGTTGAGCGGCAAACGAGAAATATAAATGGAAATGAAAATAATCAATGAATTCCAGTAAACAGAAAATTGAGTAGTGAATGAAAAAAATACTAACCAAAACAACTTTGCTCTGGAAGCTTCTTGTGTTAGATCCTGTCTTTGCACCACTGTGAAATCTAATGGCCTCATCTCAGTTCGTGTGTTGCTCTGGCAGCCAACTTGCATAGGAACAGATGAGCGCAGTCTGTATGACCCCCTCCCAGCTGAGAGGCTTTCTGAAGTTCCAGCTCCTGTGACCCTCTGGGAGTGCTTTCAGCAGTCACTCATGAGTAAGGGGGAAATTGTGGACAGTTATCGCTCCATGGAGCAACACTTGGCCAGTGGTGAACACTGATTGATAAAATTTCTTCTAGTCCTCACTGAGCAGCTGATTCTGAGATACATTTTAGAAGCCATTTAGGAATGCCCTTCCTAACACAGCACAGATCTACTATAGCTGTATGCTTCTATTCCTAAATAGCTGAAAAACATTTTTATAATGACTTTTAACATTTTGGGCTTATTCTTTTTTTCTGTAATCAAATTTTCAAATAAATATTTTAGGAATTATTTTTTCTGATGTTTTGATTCAAGGGAATTCCAGACAAATACACATTTATCTTTTTATCTGGTTTATGAAATGAGTTACCATTATTGTAAAATTATCTTGTTATATACTACAATGAAAAATAAATCAACTTATTAAAAATGCACACAGATATATGTCAGTGATCAAATTAGAGTCTAGCTCAAGTCAGGCTCTGATTACTCAATTAAAAGCAAAACAATAATAAAAATAAAAATCCTTGTCTGTCTTGTGATGTCTGGACAGAAAGTATGAGAGGAAACTCTACTAAGGTAATGAAAGAAAGTTACATACTATTTAATTAAATGCTTGCTTATTCTTTATCCAATTTTATATTGTTTAACAATTTGCATTTTACTTTCAAAAGATGTTTCTTTACTCTTAGATTTCAGGAAAAGAATCAAGCCATATGCTGTGATCACAACTATTATTTTTTTTATTGGAGGCAATCTGTATCATCATCATTCAAAAAATATTTTGTAGCAAGTTTTCTGCAGGTGTTGAAAACACAAGAAAAGCATGACGGAATTTCCAACTTCAAAAAGCGCTGTACAGCAGTCAGCCATCTCTACAAAGACGTAGGGCTGACTGCAAAGAGCCACTAAAGCCAACCTAGGATTCCCAGAAGTCGCACCTTTACACTGGCAAGAAGAATTCTGATGAAATTAATACTTTTAAAAATCACTGATATGACAATTGAAATAATTGCCTTCTTTATAACTGTGAATATACTCAGAGGTAAGAGATAATTGACTTGATAATCTTACCAAATTAAATCTCAAACATAGGTAAAAAAGATCATGTCAAATTTCTTATGTTAATCCAAGCCCAGTAGGAGAGAAAGACTTGGCATATCTAATTCTTGGTAGATTGATGTTTCTCTAATTCTTCCTCTCTTTTTCCTTGTATAATTGTTTTCTTGGCAGCATCTAACAGTCTAATCAAGAAGGATTATGCTTAGGATTCTTGCCACAGAATATGATCAGTAGTTTTAAAATATAACACTGATTTTTCAATATCATGTTTATGAGTATTTTTCTTTAATTTTCCACATCTGATTTATAGTTATCTTTTTACTTTTAATAGAAGCCATTTTATGATAGAAAATGTAACCAATTCCCATAGTAATTGTATATAAACTTTCTTTTATGAGTTGATATATATATTTCATATTTAAAATAATTACCTTAATATAGTCATTTTTGTTCTAATTAAATTAAAAGTTGATACCTCCCATAGATATTCCCATAGTACTGTCATTCAAATACAGTTTACTCACTAGGTCTATGCATCTTGGTTAATGAAGATAGATACCAAACAATTTTATCTTTCTCTTATACACATGAGAAAAGGAAAGCCTATCTGGTTGGTGAAATCCTTCTATCCACTAAATTTCCTTTAGTTGTTCCTCAAGATAATTGGGCCTCTGTGGCAAAAACTCTGCTACTACTTTGACCTATCAACGTTTACCTTCTTCTCTGGATTTTGTCAAAAACTAAACGTGCAGCATATATATCCCTGTTTCTTTTCTTCTCTCCTACACCCTCCCCTTTTTCCTCACTCTGTCCCAACTTGTTTTCCCCAAAACAGTAACTCAAATCTGCCTTTGCTTTAACTTGCCCAAAAAAGATAAGAAAGAGTAAAATGTTCATATTTGGACTGAGACATAAGCCAGGTTTTCTAGAGTAAGTTTCCATTGACATTTAGCAGACAGCTTTTATGCTAAGAGCATCTGTAAATTTTTAAAAATATATTCTTTATTTGCCAGAACTCTAGAGGAGTCTTAGGATGAGTCTTAGGTCTTTAATGATTTTAAAGAAATAAACCTATTAATTTCCATGAGCTGACTGTTACATTTAATTATAAACATTTGAATGTTTTCTCTGTGCTTACGTATGTACGCACTATGCATGGGGGAGATGCAAACATAATCAGGACAACTCAGAAGATGAGAATTATTGCTACATCACAAGAGACAGGAATACACCTGAGAAACCACAGAGAAGGTGCAAGTTGATGCCAAGAGAGAGGTAGGAAGTTTCTCACCGTTGTGGAAGTTTTGCTAGGCCTTGAAAAGTGGACTAGATAAAAGAATAATCAATTTAGTGACCTTCCCTTGAAATGCAAATTAACTTTCTCCTTGCAAAAAGAATTTGATTGACTTTTAAATATTAAGTATGTAAGATAAGATCACAAAAGAAAATACAGAAAGTAGTGCTGACTTTTTCCATTGGTTAGCACTTAATTGACTCCTTGGGGAAAATGTTTTAAATTAATGTTAAGAAATCAATTTCAATATTCTTGCATGCATTAGACATCTCCAATTAAATGCCATTAATAAATCAGAGACTAGTTAAAAATTAGTTTATACTAAAAATATGAACATAGCATAGAGAGCTTTTGGAAGTATTACGTTTCCAATTTTTCTAAGAAATGTACAAATAGGAATGTCTTATCACCTAATGTTTTCTCTAGTAAAAAGTAGATATAAAACTAAACAACCTGATTTCCTGGGTCATTTCATGATATTATATGTCTGTCTCAATGAGTTTTATTTCTTTTTTGACAAATAAATATTTCTTTAGTTTCATAATTAACAATCGCCTCAGATCAAGAGGTAAGAATAATCTATTACCCCTGAGTGATAAGAAATTCTGTCACACCTGAAATAGGTTGTGTGAGATCTGTCTAAATTTATACCAGGTGGGATCAAGCACATTACTTTCCAATTGATCAATCTGCTTTATTAGAAAAATGTTTGGGGGCACAGGAGCTTTGAAAAAATAGGACAAGATACTATTCTTTTCAAGAATAAATTGGTTTTGTCAAATTTTTTCATGCAAGGGCAAATGTTCCTCATTATTTTTCTTGCTAAGTAACATTTTTCTGGGATTCTGGAGATTATTCCTTTCAGGCAGTGACTCCCAACTTTGGCTTCACATTAATATTTCATGGAGAGATGTTAAATGGAATGCCCAGGACACACTATGGGCCAATTAATTTAGAATCTCTGCATAAGAACCAAGATACCAGTACTTTTTAAAGGTCCCTGATGAGTCCAGTGTGCATCTAAATTTGAAAAGTAGTCTTTTGAGAGTAGAAAGTCTCCTTTACTTGTGTTACATAGAATAGGACTTTTCAAGGCTATCTCCAAGGAGTTTTTAAAGAATGTTTTTACTGTTGATCGCTAAAATAGAAAACATACATATGGGGAACATTTTAAAAAATCTAAACTAATATTTCTCCGTGAGAAAAGTTTAAATGAGATCATCTCTTCCCTAAACAAATATCTTCCCTACTTTGGTAAGCAAATCTCTCTGGCTTGACTTCCAATGTGTTTTAAGGATGCTGCTTCCTGAAACTTATCCAAAGCAGAAATTTCTTTCCCTGTCAAAACTGAGGACCTTCAAACATGGTGATACACTATATGGCTTACAAAATGGACTTTTTAAAACTAAGATGGAATTCTTATCTCCCACAGGGTGCCTAAAATTTAGACAGGTTTATTGATAACTATAGGTCTTCAACCTCCTTTCTCTTAAAATGTTTATTTTAGAAACCTTACAATTGTCAATTCTGCTTTTTTTGAAATGTATGCAAATCTTTCAGCTTCTTACCAGCTTCACAAATTATGAAACATATTTCTCAAATACCTGGGAATCCTTGTTTTTAAAATGAAAACATTGAAAGACTTCTTACCCGAGATCTTCAACTTGTGGGCAGGTAATGCTGCCAATCACTTGAGGGTTGATTTGCTTGAGTCAGATAGAAATCTCAAATCAATCAAGGCATCTCTGCTAGTGACCCTGATGTCACTGGATAATATCGCATGCTGTTGGTTGGTGTTGCCAGCTGACTGTGTCAGTCACTGTTCTCCAGCTTCTCCTGGACGCCACCTACTGGATCTGCCAGGTGTCATTGTCTGCTGGTGATCTTTTTGGGCTGCTCTGAATCTCTTTGGAAAAGTAGTTCAAATGTTCATTGTTGTTTCTTGTAAAGCGACCAAACTGTCCTAAACTGTCCAGGAAATACATCCTAAGAACATTTACAGGACCCTCTGAGAGAGACTTTATCTTAACAGGACCCTTATAGCGCCAGGACCAAATGGTCAGTCCTGACCATTCATCAGAGGGAGCTCCCTAGCCAGACCTGAAGCTTCACAGTAGTTATAAGCCTTTGATTAATCCAAGTGTAGTCTTATGATTGGTCCAAGCCATGTGAGCCTAATTGTCATGTCAGAAAGGAAGCTGTTTTTTTTTTTTTTTTTTTCTAGAAAAAGTGGTCGCACTGGATCTAGCAAGTCTCCAGATGGGTTAGCTATGTTTACCACAATTTACTAGGATTTTAGAAGGTTGAAAATGTGACTTATGTGCCCTGATTCCTTCTTCCCTGATCTAAATCATGTTATGGTGGTTCTCACACTGTTTTTTTAGGGACTGGAGTAGTGGAGGTGGGGAAGCGGTACTATGGCAGGAAGGCCAATTTACCGCAGGTCACAGTAGCCTGGCATGGGGTGCAGCTGTGAAACAACCTCGGTGTTTGCAGGAGGAAACAGATTAGAGAAATGTTCCATTGCATCCTTTGAATCCAAAGGGAAATGAGGGAAATGACGAGGAGGGATGAAATAGCTGGCTGCCACAGGGAAAACAAAAAGCCTGGGCACCAATCTGCAAATACAGGTGGTCTAATCAAGGGGACCAACGTGCACACCCAGGATTAACCCAGGAAGAAATGCATCCCACCCATCTAGCTTGCCTGCACTGTGTCTCAGGGTCTCAGCACTCTCTCACCAAGTCAAGCCAGCATTTGGAACGTCCCGCTTTTTGTTTCCATGCGGTCTCATCAGCAGTAATCTTGGATAAAGATTTTTGCTTCTTTAATTGTGTATAGTTAAATTTTTCCTCTGAAAATTTAATTTCAGGGGATGAGGGTTTAGCTCAGTGGCATAAGCGCCTGCCTGGCAAAAAACAAAATTAAAAATTCTTAAATTTCATACATAATGTATTATTTACTAGTTCTTAGACCCAAAAACAGAGCACTTCAGCTCTTCAAATCACCTTTAGTTTAAACATGAATGACTTGGGAATGTGGCTCAGCTGCCTGGCATATGCCAAGCTCTGGATACCGTTCGCAGAACTACTCTTAAATAAGGTGAAAGGGAAAATTATTTTTTTTTTACTTTGAAGAGAATGAAACCAAATGAAACAGAAGAGAGTCAGTCAAAGCCAAACAGTGAATGTGGTATAGGACTTCAAAACAAGATAAATCAATAATGGCTACCATAATGCCTCTTGTTATCTTTAAAAGAAAAGTAAAATTAAAGAGAGAGAGAGAGAGGGGGGTACCACTCAGGATCTCATAGCATTACACTTAGAATAAATTATATGGGCAATGCTTTTAATGGTTAGGTTTAGGCCATAGATCCCTTCATGTGTGAATATGTGTTGGGGTGATATGATATAGTCACAAATAAAAATGTGAGTGCTACTGCCAGAAGAAAAATGAATGATGTGTAGATGAAAACAGCATGTTAGTTGTTACTGATATTGTGAGAAATATTATTGATTTATTATTGCTACTACCAGTAAGAGGAAGATATTCTACCACATTGAATAAGAAAAATTACCTATCTTAGGACTATTATTTTGTTTAAATTAAACATCCAATCACATGCACAAGGGATATTAGAGATCCCACTATAAAAGGCATTCTGCATATTTAAGGCTCTGCTGCAATCCACCAAGCAGTTTCAAAGTGACTGAAAATCTACTTGCTATTTTTGGTTCAATGACATCTGGAAATATCCAAAAGAAAGCTGCCAATGTCAGAAGTTCTTTGTTCTAATATTGCCTTTGTCAGTCAGTGTCCGTATTTGATTGGAGTAGTTAATACACAAGCCTCTTCATCTCTGAAACAATGGAGTTGAAATAACTTATGTAACACACATATATATCCATATATATTCAGATATATATTTTTATATATTTTCATATATATGTATATATATATATATTATTTTCTTTGGTACTGTTTAGGAAACATTCTTACATTCTAAAAACTATTAGACATGAAGTCATATTTAAAGCAGTCCCAGGTAAGTCATATGATTGCTTTTTATCTTCCTCATGTTATAAAAATTATACTATCTATTTCTATAAATTTGAGGTGCATTGTTTTTCAAACCTTAGAAAACTTGGCAAGCTATACATTTTCATCCCTTTACGAATTATTTCCCACCACTGCCATTAAAATCACTCAAATATTTTATGATTACTAAAGTATTTTATGATAGCTTCTTTCAAACTGATAGTTTGTGAATCTAGTAAAATGATGAAATAAGATTATTATCAAGGGGGACAGGGATTTAGCTCAGTGGCATAAGTGCCTGTGTGGCAAGTATGAAGTTGTGAGTTCAATCCCCGGTACCAAAACAAAAATAAAAACAAGCAAACAAACAAAAAACCCAAAATAAGATTATTATGAAGTTGGCAATAACCAAAAAAGTCACATATTCAAGTTGAACATATGAAAGTTCAATTTATCAATTAATTATTTCTAATTGAATGATTATTTTAATTCCATAATGTTTAATTTGCCTGAAAATAGGGAGACCACAGTTTGTATAAGCCTCTTGTTGTCTGCAGACTAATGGAGACACACACAGTAGAGAAAAATAAGTCTCAGGGAATTTTTCCATTGCAATTATAATAAGGAACATAAGGATTTATCATCTATTGAAAGCATTTAAACCAGTTAACTATAGAACAAAAGACTTCTTTGAATGACTTATGTTTTAAATTTCAAAGCAAAGCAATTATAAGTACAGATTGTTATGCTTTAAATATGAGGCATCTCCCAAAGACTCAAGTAGTGAAGACATGATTCCTCGTGCCACGGCATGCACAGGTAGGACCTAGAGAGGTGATTGAGGACAAAGGTGCTAACCTCATAATGAACTAATCCACTGATATGTTAATTAGCTAAATGGGCTATTGGAAGACAGGGCTTCATTAGGGAAGAGAAGTCATGGGGTTTCCCTTTAAGGGGTATATTTTTTCTTGGGCTCTTTCCAAACCTCTCTGCTTCCTGCCTGCCATGACACAAAGAGCTGACTTCTGGTATGATCTTTCTGCTTTGAATTCAAAGGCTGATGAGCTGAAACCTCTGAAACTGTGAACAAACATAAATCTTTCCTCCTTTTCTTTGTTTTTCCTCACATATTTTGTCACAGTCATGTAAAGCGAACATACACAGTTAGGTGCACACATATACCCTGGTAGGTCTCATTACTCTTAAATCAAAAGTTACTTAACTTTCACGTCCTTACAGATGGTGGAGGTTCTGTTTATTACCTAATCAAAAAACAAAGTCCAAAATACAATTTCAAGACAATCTCTTAGTAGATGTCAACTAGTTTAAGAAAGAAGTGGTTTACTCCACAAAAGCGATAGTATAATGAATAATGATACCGATAACTTAATGTGGGGTGGTAGATGGAACAGGGATAAAAAATCAACTGGATTTTGATTACTGATCACAAGAAAGGAAGTTGCCAGATACGACTGATATATGGAGTAATGCATTTGTGTTACATTCAGCTCTAGAGAGTAACAGTTTATTAACAATTACTATGCAAAGCATATAGGCCTTATAACTATCAATTTCTGCTTGAATATTTCAGATAAAACTTGACAAATGCTTTATATGTTTTAAAATCATATTGTACAGTTTTGTCCCAAGCTACAGTTCCAAAATAACTCATAAGAGAGAGGAAGGGAGGAGACAGAGACAGAGAGAAGAGAGAGGAAAAGAAGACAGGTGGGAGAAGGGGAGGAGAGGAAAAAGAAACAATATGGTAAATAAGTAAAGATGTAAACTTTTGAAACATACAGTTCATTGCATCTTTTTGATTATTATATTAAAAATTGATTCATAATGGGTGAAATATTTACTACAAATGGCAGGTACTTATTGAAATAACAAAGTGAATATTTGCTAAAATGTCAACTTTGCTCTTTAAAATACAAAGCTTTGGATAAATTGTAATCCTGGATTTCTGTAAAATAGTTTACAAGCTTCAAAGGAGAGAAAAGGTTTATATAACAGAATAGAAACACAGGAATGACCACTGATGAAAGAGGTCATTTGTATAAGTAAAAAATGCCAAATCTTCCCATATAAAGCCATAAGTCATTGTTTTATTCAGTGGATGTACTGATAATTACCTGTGGACATTACAGGAAGCTGTAATTGCCAGATAAGCATTACAGAAATTATTTGTTCTTGAGATCGTCAACCTCTTTATTCTGTGCTTTCTAACATCTTGAATCCAACCAATCAGTTATCACTTTCACAGTCACATGCATTGCCTTTTTGAAATATAAGAATATGATCTCCGCTGGGCATGATAGTATCCACCCAGCACTCAGGAGGCTAAGGCAGGAAGATCTCTGTGAGAGTTCAAGGCCATCCTGGACTACATAGTGAGCTCAAGTCCACACTGACATATTAAAAGAAACCACACGATAACTACTACAAGATCCTGTTAACACTGATATGGGAGATGAAACATGAAAATATTGTATCTCCCAATCTGTTAGGCTTCCATCATGCAAAATCTGCATTTTCTATAATTGAAGAATGAATTGTAGGAACAACAGAGGTTAAGAGTAAGAAAACATTTATTGAGAAGAGAGTTCCTGAGAAGCAGGAGGGGGACCTGAGTTGGTAGCCAGGGATCCTAATTTTATAGGAAAATTTTATAAAGTAAATCCCACAAGAATACAACATGGGTTACAACTGTGATTAACCAATAGGGTTACAAGGATAGTCACTTAGGTAATAGTGATCCAGTAGAGAAACACAGCACATAGCAAGGGTGCATGAAAAGAACAAAGACATTTCTAGGAAACAATGGTTCCAGAGGTCTTGGTCACCCACCGGGGTAACTGATGTCTATCTAGGCATTATTAGACAGGATGTTCACCTTTTGAGGAACTATGCAGACTTTGTCATTGTGTCTTTAACTCCAGACCTGGTCTCCAACAGAAGTGTCTCTGGTCATCGCCATGATGAGTTTTTACCTTTGTCCTGAATCCCTAGGACCAAGCCTTTTCTGATTGTCTGTAATGTTTCTACTTAGCTTAGCTGCCTGTAATACCAAAACTGCTTGGCTACTCTATTTGTGTTTGTACATATAACTTCTTTCCCTGTTACCAGAGGCGAAAATTCCTACTGTTCCCCATCCCCCAACACTCAGGAAACAGAATTTTTGTGAAAGGAAAAGGTTTATTGGGTCAGCTTAGAAGGAAGTAGGGGCCCTCTGTTGCCTTAGATGTCCATCTCTCC
>PVJX010045490.1:0-12695 GCA_004027295.1 Dolichotis patagonum | reverse complement strand
CAGTGTGGTTTTAATTTGCATTTCTCTCATGACTAATGATGATGAACATTTTTTCATGTATTTATTTGCCATTCGTATTTCTTCATCTGAGAACTGTGTATTCATTTCAGATGCCCATTTTTGGATTGGGTCTTTGAATTTCGAGGGTCTGATTTTTTTTTAATTCTTTATAAGTTTTAGACAAAAGTCCTTTGTCTGAAGCGCTGTCCATGAAGATTTTTCCCAAGGTAGGTAAAAACCTCAATGATATAGGGGTAGGAAGAGAATTCATGAACAAGAACCAAAGTACACCGGAAGTACTTCCCAGAATCAATAACTGGGACCACATCTTATTAAAGAGTTTCTGCATGTCAAAAGAGGTTTCCAGCAGAGTGAAAAGAAAACCCACAAATTGGGAAAAAATTTGAAGTTTTTTAAAAAAATATTTGTTTGCTACTATTTTTTTCTTAGCTATTGTTTTCAGTACACTGAAAGAAGAAATTCTGCAAGGCTTCCAACATGTCTCGTGTAGGCCTTATCAATCTTCTTAGGTGTTCCTGCTCTTCTGTATAATGAGTGAAATCATAGAAAAATGTCTAAGGCAACTGTTCATACTATACTTTCTAAATTATTTTTAAAGTAAAATTGCTAGTAACTGGGAGCAGAGATTAGGAGCAGATCTTGCAGATCCAAGGCAGTTATCACTATACTACACATTGATTCAGATATTTCTCAAGGTCAAGAAATGGTTATCGCTCCTTTGATTAGCAATGGAGGAATCATTGATTTTGATAGAGGACTTCATTTAAAAATTTGAAAGTAATAGCACATGTTAGAAAGAAGAATGTTATGAGCAAGGGAAGAAATGTCTGCCTCTTTTCATTTATAGGTAATTCCTAGGTATCTTGGAAAATGCAAGATCAAAAATTGTAGGATTCAGAACAGGAATCTGGAAGATTTTTTTTTTTCTCATTTGAGAGTGTTATTGTAGTCACAGAAGTTAAGCAATGAGTTAAGTTCACTGAGTTAGTGGCAAAATTAGGACTAGGCTTTGGCTATCATAATTCTTCTATAAATCCTTTTAGTCTTTTGTTTGTTTGTTTTTAAATCACTACCAGGGATTGAACTCATGACCACATGCTTTCAAGGCAGGCACTTATGCCACCGAGCTAAATCCCCAGCCTAATCCTTTTAGTCTTATATGGAACCTTCTACCAGTACTGGTCATGAAGCCACAGCTGAAGCTTTCTACATTTTCTTTTTTCCTTCACCTCTTATCCAACTCTCCTGCAAGACTATCAAATGATAAAGTTGATAATATAGAAACCAGAAAGTACACACTGAGGAATGGAATGTCAATCAATTTGCATGAGTCCAGCTTATCTTTGCTACAGGAGCTATGATTATCATGCAGAATTCTGGGTATGTTTTTAATTCCTTCAAGAAGATTATCATGAAGAGGAATAGGAGAGTCAAATGGAACCTCTAGTTTCAGTTTTTTGAGGAATTTCCACACTGATTTCCAGTGGTTACGCAAGTCTACACTCACACTGGTTTACTTCTGGTGGAGAAGGGTTCCTTTTTCTCCACAACTCCTCCAGAATTTGTTATTGGTTGATTTCCTGACAATAGCCATTCTTTTTAGAGCAAGATGGAATCTCAGTGGTGTTTTAATTTTCATTTCTCAAGTAACTAATGATGTTGAACATTTTTTCATGTGTTTATTTGCTATTTTTACTTCATCTGAGAAGTGTGTATTCATTTCAGATGTCTTCTTTAGAACTGGTTCTTTAAATTTAGTTCTCATTTTTTTGAGTGTTCTATGTATTCTAGATATTAGTCTTTTGTCTGAGGAATAGCTGGAAATTATTTTTTCCTAGTCTGTCAGTTGTATATTTACTTTGTTGAAGATTTATTTTGCTGTACAAAAGTTTTTTTCATAGGATGAGATCCCAGTTTTTGATTCTTTATAATATTTCCTTTGGAGTCTGCATTTTGTTAATTCTGCCTACACCTATGTCTTCAACAGTTCTACCTATTCTCTCTTCCAGCAGATTTAGTGTTTCTATTTTAATATATACATGTTTGATCTACTTCAATTGCATGGTAAAAGATATGTGTATAGTTTTAATCTTGGGCATGTGGAAAACCAGTGTTTCCAGCACCATTTATTACAGGGATTTTCTTCCAGTGAAGATGTTTAGCACCTTTGACAAAAATAAGGTGCTATGTATGCCTGGAGTTGTTTATACATCTTCTAATCTGTTACACTGATCTTCATATCTGGGTTTTTTTGGTTTTTTTGCCAGTACCATACTGTTTCTCTGTCACAGTAGATTTGTAGTATGATTTAAAGTCAGAGACTGTGATGTCTTTTGACTTGCCTTTGTTCTCCAGTATTAGTTCTGCTATTGCAGGTCTATTCTGGTTCCCAATAAATTTTAGGATTATTTTCACTAATTGTGTGAGGTATGTACTGTTCTTTTGACTGAGATTGCATTAAATCTGTATAACAATTTTGGAAATATGGCCATTTTCACTATATTCGTTCTTTCTACCCAAGAGTGGGGGATGGTTTTCCATTTTCTTATATCTTCTTTAATCTCCTTTTTTCAGAGTACTAGAGTTCTCCATGTATAGATCTTTTGCTTCTTTTGTTAGATTGATTCCTAGGTATTTAACTTTTTTTGGATGTAATTGAGACAGGTGTGGTTTCCTTACATTCTCTCTCAGTAAGTTTGTTATTTGTATAAAGGAATGCTATTGATTTTTGAATGTTGATTTTTATCTAACTTCATACTTACTTGATTATTAAATCTAGAAGTCCTTTGGTGAAATATTAGGGGTCTTCTGTGTAAAGTATCATATTATCTCCAAATAATGATAATTTAGCTTCTTCCTTTTCTACCTTTCTTTTTATTTCTTTCTCTTGTACAATTGTGGTGACCAATGTTTCCAGAAGAAGTTAATCCCAAAGCTCCTGTGAGCAAGGAAATAAGAGCAGAAATTAATGCAATAGAGACTAAGCAAACAATAGCGAGTCAATAAATCAAAGAGTTGGTTCTTTGAAAGGTTAAATAAATTGATAAAGGCTTAACCAACCCTATCCAAAAAAAAAAAAAGGAAAGAAAAGACTGGAATCATACAGTTAAAAATGAAACCACAATTGATCGTGCAGAAATACAAAAGATCACTATTCTCTACTCCCAGCACTTTTATTATAAAAGGATGGAAAACATAGAAGAAATGTACAGATTCCCAGCTACATAGGAATTGCCAAAACTGAGTCACGATGATATAAAAATTCTATATAACTTAATATCAGTCAATGAAATTGAAGGTTTAATTAAAAACCGAGCAACAAAGAAAAGCTCAGGTCTTGATGGATCTATTGCTGAATTCTGTAAGAAATTTAGAGACTATCTAATGACATTACTCTCAAACACTTCAGTGAAAATAAAAGGAAGCAGCACTTCCAAATTCATTCCTGGAAGTAAGCATTACCCTAACACCAAAACACATTACCCAAACACCAAAAGAAGAAACCTATAAGCCAATCTCCCTAATGAACATAGATGCAAAACTCCTCAATAAGATCCTAGCAAATGGAATGCAGTAAATCATTAAGATTATTCACCATGACCAAGTAGTATGTATCCCATGGATGGAGGGATGATTCAACATATGCAAGTCAATAAATATAATATACCATGTCAACAGAGCCATGGACAAAATCACATGATCTTCTCTAGAGATAGTGAAACAGGATTTGACAAAGTCTAATATCTATTCATGATAGAAACTCTACAGAAAAGTCAGAGCAGATCATATTTATCTCAATCTGATAACAACCATCTATAAAAAACAAATAGATAATATTATATTAATGGTCAAAACATGAACACTTTTACTCTAAAATCAAAAACAAAGCAAGATTGTCCACTTTCACCACTCCTCTTTGGTATAGTTATGTTTTTTGTACTTTTGCTGACTATTCTGATGGGAGTGAGAATCTCAGGGCAGTTTTGATTTGCATGTTTCTAATGGCTAGATATGTTGAACTTTTTTTGTATTCTCATTGATCATCATTTGTGCTTCTTTTTTTGAGAATTATCTGTTCAATTTTCTTATTTGTTGGTAGGGTTAGTTGATAAGTAGGGTTGTTGGTAAGTTTTTGAGGGTTTGTGTATTGTAAAGGTTAACCCTGCATTGGAAGAGTAGCAAGCAAAAGCTCCTCTCCCTTTTTGTGCACTGTCTCCTTGTTAGTGGTTTCCCTTGCTGCACAGAAACTTTCTAATTTGATGTAATTCCATGCATTGATTCTTGCTCTTATTTCTTTGTTACTGAAATTCTATTCAGGAAGTCTGAAGTCTGTGCCTGTGCTGAAGGCTTCAAAAGTTTCTGACACATTTTCTTCTAAGATTTTTAAAGGTTCAGTTTTTATGCCTAGGTTTTAAAAATCTATTTTGAGTTATTTTTTGTGAGAAATAGAAAACTAGTTTTGATCTTCTACATATGGATATACAGTTTTCTCAACACCATTTGCAACTGAGGCATTTTTCCCCTTCCAAAGTATGTTTCTGTCCCCTTTGTCAAAGATCAGGTGGCTGAAGCTCTGTGAGTTTCTATGTCTCACTTCTATTCCACTGGTCTATGTGTCTATTTTTTGTGTCAATATTGTGCTCTTTCCATTACTACGACTTTGTGGTATAATGTGAAACAGGACCTGTGATGCCTCCAGCTTTGCTCTTTTTTCTTAGGACTACCTTGGCTATTCTGGGTCTTTTATTTTTCCATATATATTTCGGGATTTTTTCCTAGCTCTGTGAAGAATATCATTGGAATTTTGATGGAGTTTGTACAGAATGTGTGGTTGGTTTTGAAAATACGGTCATTTTAACAGTAGTAGTTCTGACCATTTCTTTCTTCAACTTTTTCTTCACTGTTCTGTAATTTTTTTAAAATTTTTATTTTAAAGAGAATAAAGTAAAACCAAAAAAAGGAACAAAGTAGGTCAGAACAAAAATGCAATCAACACAGGATTTCAAGACAACAGAAAATCCACAGTGATTACTGTAGTGATTACTACAGTGATTACAGTGATTATAGTGTCTCTTGTTTCTTTAAAGTAGTTGTCCATACCTTTACATGCAATGAATTCAAACGACACAAAATAGTATAAAACTGTTCAAAACAAAAGAATGAAAGCATTACATATCTTCAAAACCAGACAATAGGAAAATCAACAATAGCTACCGTAATGTCTCTCTCTTCAAAATAGCTGTCCATACCTTCACAATTATTGAAATTAAATAATACAAAACAGACTAGAACCAATCAAAACAAAGAATAAAAGCATTACTGGACTTCACAACAAGATGATAGAAAATCAGCAGTGGCTACCATAATGTCTCATTTTCTTAAAAGTAGCTGTTCATACCATTATATGTAATACAGTTCTTATAAATTCTTTAGGAGATGTTCTAGGCATGTATAAGCTTATACATGTGCATCCATCCTATCTGATTAGAGGGACAAACAAAACAAAACAAATTATGAGAAAAACAAGAAATAAGAGAGACAAATAAATAACAATAACAAAGAGCCTATAACAATGAAAATATAGGCTTTCAAAACAAGGTGGTAGGAACATAACTAGGGTTGTTATTTTGTATAGTTATCTTCAAAAGAGTTACCCAGATTACCAGATATAAACATGCAAATTTATTTAATCATATGGATGTTAACTGTTTTGTTCTAAGAACTAATGGAATTAGTAGCACAATCATCTTAGCTATACTATGTTTATACATAAATTTATATCTTTTTTGTTTTTCATTCCTTCTTTTCTCCTTTTCCTGAATTATTTTTTCTCCTTTGAGCAGTTTCTTGCCTTTTCACAATATTTATTGAAGATTTTGTATATTATTTACACTTTCAGATTTTTACACTAGGGAGAAAGTATGATATTTACATATGTGAGTTTGATTTATTTCACTTAGGAGTATAGTCTCAAGTTGCATGCATTTACCTATAAAAGTCTCAATGTGATCCTTATTTATAGCTGAGTAGTACTCCATTGTATAAAAATACCACACGTTTTTAGTTCATTCTTTATTTGATGGGCATTTAGGTTGCTTTCAAGATTTGGATATTACAAATTGTGTGACTATAAAAATGAGTGCACATATATCACTGTGGTATGATGTTTTGCGCTCTTTTGGGAATATCAAAAGTGGAAAAGTTGGGCCAAATAGGACTTCCAATCCTAGCTTTTTGAGGAAACTCCAGACTGACTTCCACATAGTTGCACAAGTCCACACTCCCAACAACAGTGCAGAAGAGTTCATTTTTCCCCATAGCCTCTCCAGCATCTGTTATTGGTGGTTTTCTTGATCAGGCCATTGTTTCTGGAGTGAGATTGAATCTCAGTGTGGTTTTATTTTGCATTTCTCTAATAACCAGTGATACTGAACAATTTTTCATGTATTTATTTTCCATTTGTATTTCTTCAGCTGAGAAGTGTGTATTCATTTCAGATGCCCATTTTTGGACTGCATCTTTGAATTTGGGGGGTCTGATTTTTAAAAATTCTTTATATGTTCTAGACAGAAGTCCTTTATTTGAGGGAAAGTTGACCAAGATATTTTTTCCCAACTTGTGAGTTCTCTTTGAATTCTGTTGGAGATTTCTTTTGACATGCAGAACTTTAATAAGACAAGATCCCAGTTATTGATTCTGGGAAGTATTTCCCAAGTAGTTGGAGTTTTGTTCATGTAAAAAGGATTGCCTACCCCTAGGTCTTCAGTATTTCTACCACTTGGTCTTCCAGCATATTTAGTGTTTTTTTGTTAATATTTAGATCTCTGATCTATTTTGAATTTAGTTTAGTGCGTGGTGATGCTGGCTGTTGACTTAGTATAGATGGTTTTTATCAGATTGCGGTAAAGACCATCTATTCTGATTTTCTGAAGGGTTCTTATCATAAATGAGTATTAGACCTTATCAAAGGCTTTTTCTGCATCTATTGAAATGATCATGTGATTCTTATCTTTAGCTGTATTTATATGGTGCATTATGTTTATTGATTTGCATATGTTGAACCATCCCTGTATTCCTGGGATTAATCCCACTAGATCATGATGTATGATCTTCTTGATGATTTGCTGCGTTCTGTTTGCCAGTGTTTCACTGAGAATTTTTGCATCTATGCTCATTAGGAGATTCACCTGTAATTTTCTTTTTTGGTTGAGTCTCTGGTTTTGGTATTAGAGTAATATTTGCTTCCAGGAGTGAGGTTTGGAGAATTGCTTCCCTTTCAATTTTATTGAAGAGTTTGTGGAATGTTGGAATTAAGTATCCCTTGAATTTCTTTTGGAATTCAGCAGTCAATCTATCAGGACTTGTGATTTTTCTTTGTTGGTAAGGTTTTAGTTACATTTTCAATTTCATTAACTGAAATTGAGTTATTTAGCAGTTTTACATCTTCTTGATCCAGCTTTGGTAATTCATATGTTTCTAGGAATCTCTCCATTTCTTTGTTACCAAACCTATGGGAGCAATGTTTTCAAAGTAGGTATTGGTGATCTGTATTTTCTCAGGGTCTGTAGTGATTTTGCTTTTTTCATTCTTTATTGCTTAAATTTGGGTTTTTTCTTCCATTTTTAAAACAAAGTTGGTGAACAGCTTATCAATTTTATTTATTCTTTCAAAGAACCAACTCTTTGATTTGTTAATTCTTTGTTTTTTTTCTTAGTCTCCATTGCATTAATTTCTGCTCTAATCTTTATAATTTCCTCCCTTCTTTTGCCTTTGGGCTTAACTTGCTCTTCTTCTGTTAGATGTTTGAGGTAAGATAAATAATAGTTAGAAGATAACATAATAGTTAGAAGATAACTTCAAGAGGAAGAGAAAACAATCTTAAATAAATATGCACCAAATATTTGGGTAGTCCCATATTTGGTGCATATTTATTTATGATTGCTTATTGGTGTTTGTTTTGTTTTCTTAATGCGGGAATTCACCATAATAAATTTCCCTCTGGGGACTGCTTTCATTGCATCCCACAGGTTCTATTAAGTTGTATTTCTATTTTCACTTGCTTGTAGATATTGTTTAATTTCTTCCTTAATTTCCTCTGTGACCTATTGACTGTTCAGGAGTATATTATTTAATTTCCATGTGTTTATGGAATTGTTGTAGTTTCTTTTGTCATTAATTCCTAGTTTTATGGCACTATGATCAGATAATATGCATGGATAATTTCAATTCTTTTGCATTAACTTAAGTAACTTCTATAGGCTAGTATATGGTCTATTTTAGAGAATGACCCATGTGCAGTTGAGAAAAATGTATATTCTGATGTTGTTGGGTGGAATACTCTGTACAGGTCTACTAAGTCCATTTGTTCACAAATTTGATTCAGTTCTGTTATTTCTTTCTTGATTTTCTGTCTAGCTGATCCATCTCTTTGTGTTATTTCTCCATCATTTTTACAGGGTACATCAATCTGGGTTGGAAGTCGTTTTCTTTTAGTATCTGAAATGCTTCACTCCATGCTCTTCTTGACTTCATTGTTTGTGTTGAGAAGTCTTCTGTGATTCTGATAGATTTTCCTTTATAGGTGATCTGTCTCTTCTCTCTAACAGCTTTTAATATTCTGTCCTTATGTTGGATTTCTGGGGTGGTGATTATTATGTGTCTGGGTATAGTTTTATTTTGGTTATGGTTATTTAGAATTCTATATGCTTCATTGATCTGTATGTCAGTTTCCATTCTCATGTTTGGGAAATTTTCAGCTATTACTTCTGTAAATAGTCTCTTGATATGATTTGTGTTGTCACTTTCTTTTTCATTTATCAATCTTATGTTGTTTTTCTTTGCATCATCTTGTAACTGTTGAATTGTTATTTCATGATTCCTTATTATTTTTTAAATATCTTTCCTCTCCTTTTCACTAGCTATAATCTTGTCTGTGAGATCTGAAAGTGTATCTTCACTTTCATTGAGGTGGTTTTGCCAAATTTCGATGAAATTTTTGCTTTCTTGGATAACTCTTTGAATCTGTTTCATGCATTCTGTTTGTTCCTTATATTGTTCATTCAAGGTTTCCATCCTTTTGCAGTATTCCTCTAGTTTTTTAGCTATGTCTCCTTTAGATATGTTCAGCATTTCTTTTATAGCTTCCTGGAGTTGTTTGTTTCCTTCAGTTGCTATCATTTCAGGGATTTCAGGTATATGGCTTACATTTTGTTCTATGTCCATGTCTCTTATTCTAACTTAGGATGGACTGGAGGTTTGAAATTGTGTTTTGCTCTTTTGTCATTTTCCTATATTCCCTTAGGGAAGCTGATGGCAAGGTCTCAACTGATTTTTGGGTTGAGAATAGTTATCTTTACTGCATGGAGTTTCCCCAGTTGCGTGGAGGCCCTCAGATAGGCCATACCAGGTGACTCTTAGCCACCTGCAGTCACTAGGCAGGTCCCAACTGGATCAGGAGGGACCTTCCTGGGGTTTCTCCAGTGATGGAGGAATCTAGACAGGGCCCTACCAGGCTCTGAGTGATGTGCCATAGCTGCAAGGCTGGGTGGGGATCAATGTGTATGATTTCAGCTCACAAGGCGAGTGCAGGTGGCTCTGGGCCACTTGGGGGTCACTGGGTAAGGCCCAACTAGGCCAGGAGGAACCTTCCTGGGGTTCCTCTGGTGATAGTGGATGCTGGGCAGGGTTCTACCAGGCTCAGAGCAATGCACTTAGGCTGCACAGCAGGATGGAACTCTCAGGGTGTGATTTCGACCCAGGAGGCTGAGCGTAGGCAGCTCTGGGCCACTCGGGGGTTGCTGGGTGGGGCCCAACTAGAAAAGAAGGGACCTGCTTGGTGGTCTCCAGTGATGGTGGATGCTGGGTGGGGTCCTACCAGGTTCAGAGTGATGCACAGAGGCTGCACCACCTGATGGAACTCTCAGTGTGCCTGTGTGGCACTATTTCAATGTGATGGAAAATGTAGGAAGTGGGGCCTGAAAGCAAAAGGTCAGTTCATGGTGGGTGCACTCTTGAGGGGATACTGGTCCTCAGTGCTTTGCCATTCTTTTGCCTCCTGGCAGTTGTGAGATGAGCAGCTTGCTGTACCATGCTTCCCGCCATGATATTCTGCCCCTTCCCCAGAATCAAAAGCTCCACAGCCAAGTGACCGTGGACTGAAACTTCCAAAAACTGTGATCCAAAGTAAATTTTCCCCCTTTGAAATTGGTGATCTTGTGTTTTCATCACAGTGACGAAATTTAACAAACACACAGGCCTTCATCTTTGGCTTGGAAAAGGCCTTCTAAAGTCTCTTTACTTTGCCATCTTGCTGTGCCTGTCAATATCTAAATTTCCCCTTTTTGCAAGTATAACAACCAAATTGGATTAGAACTCTCCTTCATAATTTGATTGTTTCTATAAAGATTCTGTATCCAGCTAAGATCATGTTCTGGTGTAATGAGGATTAAAATTTCAAAATAGATTGTAAGGGAAGGATCACAATATAACCTATAACAAGTAGTATCTAGACCAAGAGCATAAGAAAAGATTATTACATAGTACCAATTTATTACTGTCAATTATAGTCTTTTATTTTTTCCATTTTTATAGAATTTTAACTTTTTAGGAATTTCATATGCCTTTTTTCCTCTTTCTCTTACACTTGGCTCCTATAACCTGAATTTGCTCACAAATCACTTAAAGTCTTAAACTTCTGTAATAGCACATAATGCTTCATAATGCTAAAGAATATGGATTCTAGATAAGATGACTTGAATTTGTAACTGTCACTATCACTATGGTAGTCATAGGCAGGTTATTCAATTTCTTTGTATCTCATTTTCCACAACTGTAAGTTGAAATTAGAAGAGGACCTATCACTTACAGATATCATGAAGAATAAATGAATGATATCTATAAAGTGCTCAGCATAGGACAAGGACCATCTGGTCTCACTTTGACATCCATAGAGTCAGAGTATTTTTTTTTTTTTTTTTTGCCAGGGATCAAACTCACAACCTTGCACTTGCCAGGCAGACGCTTATACCACTGAGCTAAATCGTTGGTCCCTAGAGTCAGAATCTATCTGAAGCTCTGTCCTCCCTTCATGAAGCTTGCCCTTTATGACAGTCCCAAGGAAGACCTCAGTAGTTGCCTGCCTTCTTTGGCCTGGTGTCTGGAGCACAGATTTATCTTGCGGCAACGTTCTGTGGTTTAGATTCGCCACTTACCTCCCCAGAACCCACATTCTCAATTTCCTTATCTGGGAAACAGATAATAATAAAGTCAACCACAAAGTGTATGTTTTCCAAATTAAGTGACTTAATTTATAAAACGTACTCAGTCCATACGGAGTGTGTACTTAATGTTAGTGTCATCATTACGTTAGACAAATTAACCAGGCGGCAATCTCCAACAGTGACCAAAGTGCTCAGTGACATAGCACTGACTCTGATCTTTGAGACCACACCACTGCTGTGCCCAACAGAGAGAACTATCAAATAATCTTTACTTTATTGGAATTTAGTCAGGGTGAAAAACTCTAATTTAGGTAGCTTTGGTTTATGTATTAATGGCATTTACATTTCCTTTTCTATTTAAGTGCAATTTTAAACAATATCACAAAAGAGATGCATAAGTATCATGAATCTTGAGTTTATCACTTTAACTGTTAAATTAAAACATAGAAACTTCTCATATCCGGAGACTTTCATGTAAAATATCTGTAAATACATGGCATGCAATTAAAGATTGCTGAACAAATATTGCAAATGAGCATTTTAGCTATACTAAAAATGATGGGCAAAGAATGGGAAAATAGAAGATGGAAAAGTAATATAATAAGAATTTCTTTGTACAGTATATGAGATTAATTGAAATGTGTTAGCTTATCTTTGAGGAAAGGAGTGTAATTCTCCTGTAATTAAAAAGAAAACTAATTTCCCCCAGATAGAGAATTCAAAGAATTTATAAATATTTTATAATAATTTTGTGGCAAGTCCCCTCAAAATCTCTATATATTTCATATAGAAAACAATAATTACCTAAAAAATATACAAAACAAGATTCAATTTTACTTGCAATTCAGAAAAATAATTGGCAATGTAGTGTTGAATTTCCTACACAATACAGCAAGCAAATATTAAGTTGTATACTAAAGGAGATTATTTAAAATTCTGTAATTGTTGTCATGGTTTGGATTTGGTTTGAGTGCCCCCACTAATCCAAGTGTTGAAATTTTCTCCTCGCTGTGAGGTACTGAAATAGTGAAAACTTAATCCAACAATAGTGTTTAGACACTGGACTTTGGGAAATCATTAGGATTAGCTAAATTCATTACTGTGCAGTCCTAATATTAGAGTTCTGGCAGTTTTTTGTTGGTTTTTTTTTTTTTTGAGATGAAGGAAAGTTCAGATAGACATTCAAACTCACGTGGACATACTCCTTGCCTCTTGCTACGTGATGCTCTGCTTTGCGACTGAGACCTATTAGCAAAAAAGCCATCACCAGATGCAGCCCCTGAGTGACTCTATCCAGACCCATGAGTCAAACTAAATCCCTTTTCTTTATAAAGTAGCCTCCCTCAGGTATTGAATTATAGCAATGTAAATGGATTAATACGGTTGTATAACTAAGGAAGTCCAATACAAAGAAGTAACACATTTCCCATAATGATACTACTGTACAGCATCTAT